>OY856187.1:407762579-407845111 GCA_963693315.1 Diogma glabrata | reverse complement strand
TGCTGCTTTTAAGTAATTCAAAATTTTGTGTATGTTTTTATCCTTTTTTACAATAGAACTTATCAGATTTGTCAATCCCCACTTGTGCCTATTTTTGACTCATTTGTATTCACTTACCAACTTTGTATTTCAAATTTGGGTGGTGTTGTCGTGCTGAGACCCGATGTGTCTAAGCTGGATTTTTTAAAGACATGACAGGTTAAACGATAATTTCATATTGCTGTTCAATAAGCTTTTTGCTTCTACGGTCAAGGATAAGTGTGCACTGTACAAGTGATATTCGTTAAGATCAATACTTTATTTTCTTCAACATCTTCAACATCTTCAACATCATCGTTTTTTATTTTTTTTATGTACTTCTTTATGTATATGCAGCTTGCTGTCTGGTTCGTTATCTCGTTGTGAGCATTCATCTAGTCTATTCGTTGTTTTCCTTGTTATTTTCAAGTGGGGTCTTCTCAGCTAACTCGTCACTAACTCAAATAGTGTATTTATCAATACTATCTTCATTTATTCGAGCTTTGTAACGACCAATAAATTTATTCATTAGAGATTTTTCTTTAAAACCTACAACAGACAATTCTCACATAATCACACATTTATTTCGTACTATAAGATTCATTTCATAAATGATATATGTCTATTTATGACGTTCCACTGTAATGCATAATTATTGTTATTAATAATTGGCAAAATTATGAAGGACCTTATTGTTGTCATTTGATAGTATGAGATGGTTTATATGAAAAATGTGAAAAGCTTTTCTAAGTCGGTTTCATTTTTTTCATTTATATATGGATGAATTTCTCTTGTGTGTGTTGAATCTATTTAGGTTAGAATGAGACAACCGATAGCAAAAACTGAGATAAAGGGATTTTTAAAAACTAAAGTCGTTGTGTGTAACGACAATTTCATCTAACACACCCTGATATTTCACAACCCATTTTTTCTATTAGTCCAGAAAACTCAGTAGAAAACTTTTCCATTTAAACGTTAGCATACTGCACTGTAGTATAGCAACGTAAAAGCAAAATATTCATGTAAAAGCAAAAGATTCGTACAGTGATCCAAATAATTAACAAATGTTTTAATGTTTCATTAATTCCAACCAAATAAGCTAAAATAATCAGCTTCGTCAAATATATTAGTTAAAAAAACGATCTAGATATATCTATGGTTTTATTCACCCCTCAATTCACTAAATCTTTTAGATAATTGTTATGTGGAAAATTTATACTTTTAGAAAATTTATATCCACAGATTTTATCTCTCAATCCAAAACACAAACATAAAAGAAACTTATGCACTATTTCCAACACAACAATTATTGTTTTTTTTTTCTTTTTTTTTAAGAACTTTCTGGGAAAACTTGTTTCTTTCAGACCCAACAGAACAGTTTTTTGTCAAGTTCGAGTCATCGTGCTAAATCCTAAAAATAAAAAGTAAAATAAGTTATTAGTAATGTAAACTCAATAATTTCATTAAAATATCAACGTACCGCCGACCTTACCTTAGAACGATATCTACATATGGTTACTTTCTCTCCTCGTCAGATATCTGTAAGAAACAAATCAAATTATTAATGGATATAAGTAATTCCGGCATAAACAAATCTTATCTATTTATTAATAAAGAACCTTAGGTTATCTGATTTGTCTGGGCTGTTGCTTGCGGATGAAACTGATAATCGATACAATAATTTGTATCAATTTTTTGATAATTTTTCAATGATATCAATGGAAGAATTCTTAAAATTATTGCAAAAAGTAGAAACATACCAAAAAAATGTTTACTATATGTAAACAATCATAAAAATTTGTGACATATGTCAAAATTATACAGTGATGAACCTCAAATTTAAAAGTTTGTACATCCAAGTTTTCCAAATTCGATTGCATTTTAGTTGTTGTGAACCTTAGGGGTTCGAGGAGAAGAAATATTGTGAAACTGTTAAGGATATAAACTCGCTGCCATACAAATATATCAACTGGCTGCCACGGCACTGGTGATTTTTCGAAAGGTCCAATCAGAAAACGAGTAACAAAGCTAGGTGCTTTTGAAGTTTTGCATCTGTCACATTGTGTGGACATATTCTTTAACCGTTTGAAACATCTTAGGTCAATAATATAACCTCCTTAGTGTTTAAATGTCTTCTTATTTCCCAAACGACCAGCAGACGGAGTATCATGTTTAGTAAGTACAGGACAAGATCCCGAGGGACATATAAGCGGTGAGTTGTTCAGGATTCCAGAATATAAACCTCTTCGTCTCGTACTCGCAGATTATAATTTAGTTGCAAATTGTATGTGCTATTGAAGTGACTATGTATTCAGGTGACAAAAATGCATCATCTCTCAAAGAAAAACAATCAACTTACACTGGAACTAAGTCCTCTGAGAAGAATATAAGTGAAAACGTATCTATTTCTCCTCGATTACTCCATATCCGAGCGATACCATTCTATCCATTTCTGAATAAAATTCCTTTTTTACTATCGGAAAAACGGGATAGAAATTTTGCTTGTTTTGTTGCGTAAGTTCTACATCGATGGAATGAGCGAGGATATGTGTTTTCCAAAGACCCTGTTTGGGGAAGGATGGAAACGAATCTATCACGTGATGAAGCTTTAAAGAACCGTCATAAAATTTACAGAAATGTCATTCGATTCAACATACATATCTGTAAGTTTTGATTCTACAAATTGTTCGTTGAATACAACAAATTGATGTCAGTTGAATTTATTTTACCAACAATTTTTAAGTTTGTAAATTTTACAGACATGTTTGTTAATTATTACGAACAAAACCACAACCGGACTGTTAAAATAACGAACATGTTTGTTAACTTTTGACATTTTATTTTATTGATTTTATCAAATATTTCCAAAACTATTAGTAATTAGTTTATATTTTATTATAATTAACTTATGTTTTTTTCCTGTGATGATTTTAATTAAAATTTACCGAAACAAAATTTACCTTTATAGACATCTTTAAAATAAAACTGTTGAATTTCCTTAAATTTTTAACAAAATTCAAATAATTTAATTTCACTAAAATTTCACTCATTTTTTAGGTATTTTAATTGACACAATTCATTAAATCCTTTCACACTTTTTCTTAAAACTATGCTTTTTATTTCACAAAATTTCACTTTTACTGTACTTCCACTAAGTTCACTATAAATTTCAAGCCCTTATTACGCGAATTTTTTCATATTTTTGGTTTTTGGCTAATTTATTCAACAAAAGAATATCAACGAACTGCTTGTAAAGGTAGTTGAAAATTTTAACAAACATGTTAACAATTAACACACACTGTAAATGGCCTAACACCAATATCCTTAACTCTCCCACTTTATTTCTAAATTATCTCTAAATAAATTTCTTTATCTTTATCTTTATCTTTATCTTTATCTTTATCTTTATCTTTATCTTTATCTTTATCTTTATCTTTATCTTTATCTTTATCTTTATCTTTATCTTTATCTTTATCTTTATCTTTATCTTTATCTTTATCTTTATCTTTATCTTTATCTTTATCTTTATCTTTATCTTTATCTTTATCTTTATCTTTATCTTTATCTTTATCTTTATCTTTATCTTTATCTTTATCTTTATCTTTATCTTTATCTTTATCTTTATCTTTATCTTTATCTTTATCTTTATCTTTATCTTTATCTTTATCTTTATCTTTATCTTTATCTTTATCTTTATCTTTATCTTTATCTTTATCTTTATCTTTATCTTTATCTTTATCTTTATCTTTATCTTTATCTTTATCTTTATCTTTATCTTTATCTTTATCTTTATCTTTATCTTTATCTTTATCTTTATCTTTATCTTTATCTTTATCTTTATCTTTATCTTTATCTTTATCTTTATCTTTATCTTTATCTTTATCTTTATCTTTATCTTTATCTTTATCTTTATCTTTATCTTTATCTTTATCTTTATCTTTATCTTTATCTTTATCTTTATCTTTATCTTTATCTTTATCTTTATCTTTATCTTTATCTTTATCTTTATCTTTATCTTTATCTTTATCTTTATCTTTATCTTTATCTTTATCTTTATCTTTATCTTTATCTTTATCTTTATCTTTATCTTTATCTTTATCTTTATCTTTATCTTTATCTTTATCTTTATCTTTATCTTTATCTTTATCTTTATCTTTATCTTTATCTTTATCTTTATCTTTATCTTTATCTTTATCTTTATCTTTATCTTTATCTTTATCTTTATCTTTATCTTTATCTTTATCTTTATCTTTATCTTTATCTTTATCTTTATCTTTATCTTTATCTTTATCTTTATCTTTATCTTTATCTTTATCTTTATCTTTATCTTTATCTTTATCTTTATCTTTATCTTTATCTTTATCTTTATCTTTATCTTTATCTTTATCTTTATCTTTATCTTTATCTTTATCTTTATCTTTATCTTTATCTTTATCTCTATCTTTATCTTTATCTTTATCTTTATCTTTATAAATTTCTTTTTCTTATATAAGATGTTGGAGGGACTTCACGCACAATTTTTTTATTTAATCGGAATTCATAGAGTTTAATAGTAAAAATATGCCATCAACAAAGATCTGGAGCGTATAATGGAATGGGGTGATCGTAATCTGGTTTCATTTAATCCAACCTAAACCAAACTATGCCGTCTTTCTCGAATAAAGCAACATAAACATTTTCCTATTAAAATAAACCATGAGGAATTGCGTGAGGTTGAATCAGTTAGACTTCTTGGAGTGGACATTCAAAATAACCTGAAATGGAATAAACATGTGTTCAACCTCGCTAAATCTGCAATGAAAAAATTAGGATTCTTTAGCCGATGTAAAAAGTATTTCAATCCCAAGCAAATTTTTCTAATCTTTAAGTCCTTATTCGTCCATGTATGGAGTACTGCTTTCATGTTCGGGGAGGTGCTTGTCAGTCAACAATAAAATGTATAAACACTGTACAGAGAAAAGCAATACGGTTGATTGGTAATACCGAACTAACGGACCAGCTTGATTCACTCCAGCACAGAAGAAATGTGGCTGAATTATCAATCTACTATAAATATAACTTTAGCGAATTCTCCTCTAAGGAAATTCAAAATATCCTTCCATCGTGTGCGCAGTATAATCGACAAACAAGAGCTGCCGAGTTATCCCATCCATTTGTTGTACAAATACCTCGTTGTAGAACTGTGTCCTTCCAGAACGACTATTTTAATAGAGTGGCCAAATTGTGGAACTCAATGCCTCCCTCTGTATTTCCCGATGAATTTTCCCCTCAGCCATTTAAAGAAAATGTCCATAATCATTTAAAACAATTAGTATAGTTATCACTGTATCCCCATTCCTTCCATTTTCCTCATCTCCTTCCTTTATAGTTGACATGGTATCTTCGGATATTCAAAGAGTCTGAATAATGAATATTTCATATTTAGTGTGCTAAACATGTCTAACTAATTAATAAAAAAAAAATCGTAATCACTTAAACTGAACGTTTTTTAAGCAAAAAATATGCAAATTTCCTTGTTTTGAGACATTTGACTATTTTTTTGATAAACTTTCTAAACAGCTAACACATCGTCCTTTCGGTTCTTCCAATTGAGTATACATATTTTTAGAAAAAAAAATTTTGAAATCTCTCTAGCGGTTTTCTAGATTTCGTCGGTTGTGACGGCCGGCCAGCCGGCAGACATATATACATTTTTTTTGTTTTTTTAAAATCAGTAGGTCCTACAGTATCGAGAAATGTCAAAAAAGTGGGTGCAAGAATTTCACTTTTGGCTCGAGAATGTAATACTAAGGTCTTTCAGACCGAAGAAATTAAATGCTGTTTTTTAGTTGTTTTGTTTTCTGGTTCGGCCTTACTTGTAGGTAAACTCATGGGCCCCGTAACTTTAATCATTTTTTTTATTAGGTAAGCCTTTGGGTTTCATATACAACTTTTTATCAAGTGAGGCCAAGAGATCATATAACCTACTTATACTATGTTGCAGATTCATTTGTCGAAACTCAAGCTTATCAAGAGCTATCACAACAGTGGTTGATGCTCATGTCTTCAAGCCCAACCCAATAAAAATTACATCTACTCCCTATTATACCATGGAGTATAGTAAAACATAGATCCGGCGGTTCCTAACGCTGTGAAACATTATTGCAACATTTTGTTTAGGTAATATTAATCTGAAAAAACGGATAAAGATTTTAAGGATAAATTTTTGGATTATCAAATAAATGGTTCAATTTGCTTAAATATTTAGAGAAAAATCTTTATTGTCGACAGGTTACAAAAACATATCAAACACATTTTATTTTTCAAAGAAGCAACACTTACTTTAATCTAATAAATATAAAATCGATGCAGCTAAGACAGACAGCATATCGTTAAAATAACAAAGAAGACAAAAATGAACTAAGACAAACGTGTTAACACAAAACGTACTAAATAAACAAAGAAAAAACAGAAAATACGTGAAAAGGTGGATTGACAACCTCATTATTATTATTATTATTATTACAGTTTCAATCTAATTTGGAACATGATTCTCATGATCAGAATAGCTAATTTCATAAAAAGAAAACCAAGAAAAAAACATTTTTTTCTTGTGAAAGTTTCTGATTAAATAAGAATAACAAAATAATTTTAATAAAAGTTTAGAACGCGGAAAATAATGAAAACAAATAACAGTGGTAATATCTTCAACAAAATTTGTTGTTTTGATTTTTAAACAAATGTTTGAATGTTAATTAGACTTTTTGTGTTATCATTTGGGCTTATAAAAAACAAAACAAACAGTTTACACTAATAGTTAACTGGTAAATATAGATACATAAAAAACCAGGATTCAATATTTTGTGGATCCCTTACTCAAACTTTATTTTCTACTCTCCAAACATCTTTATTATTATTACCCAACAAAAAATAAATTTCATTACCTAATTAGACATTGTTATTCGATCAACAAAACAAATGATTAAAATAATAAACGCTAATTAAACGCCTTTGGAAATTATAATTAAAATCCAATTAAATTTGCATGAAAATAATACGAATAAATATTTATAAAAATATAATTATTTTTTTTTTCTTAGTAAAAGCCAATGGTAAAGGACCCAATTTAAATTTACCAAGTTCTAATTACAATTGGCTGTTATGGTTATTTAAAGAAAGCAAGGAAAAAAATTCTTATCCTCCTTCAAACCCTCTTGAATAAATATTTGTTGTTGTTTTTATTCCATTTACTTTGATATCGAACTGAAAATGATATTATTTTATTGAAATTTAATTCCTGTAATATAATTTTTTAAAGTTAAAAAAAAAACCGAAATTAGAACGATCTGTTTTGATGAGGGAAAGAAGATTTTTATTTTTTTTATTTATATTTAAATGTTGATAAGAAAGTTTAATTACACAAAAATAAATAAATTTAATTGTTTTTGAGAAGAAAATCTTGGTAATTATAATTTTGTATTTTTTTTTGTTCTATTTTAGGTCCAGGATTTTGGGGACTTATCAATCCACAGTGGAATATGTGTAGTAAAGGAAAGAGACAATCTCCAATTAACGTAGAACCTGATAAATTATTATATGATCCTTATTTGAGAGCGCTGCATATTGACAAACATAAGGTAAAATTATAAATAATTATATTTTGTTTGGAAAATGTTTAAAATATTTTTTTAGAATATTTGTTTGAACTAGTCGAAATTTCGTTGGTTTTGAGGTGTGGGTGACGAGATGACCGGATTTTGACGGGCCACTCCCGATTTTTAAAAATTTGTCCTGCGTTCCGCGGCGTTTTGAAAAATCTCGATTATTGTAAAGTATTCATGACAAGCTGAGAAACGACGGGAGAACGGGAAAGAATATATGTTGATAGCATAAATCACAACAGAGAACAAATGACTAGAAACATTTGGCCATTTTAAAATAGAACATGTTCCATATACAATAATGTAATACAAATTTAAAATCATTACCAGGAGCTTCTTTCTACAGTGAATGAAATATGAATATCACAAAAATCATAATTAAGTATTGCAACTTTGAAAACCATTATATGTGTGAATGAAATTTAACAAATTCTTGTGAAAAATATCGTAACCTTTTAAACAACGGCACTCGAAAACAACCTACAAAAATAAATCACTCAAATGAGAAATATGCCAACTAATAATACATATGAAACGGATGAAATTCGTAATCTACCCACACGACTGACGCGTGAATAAACCCGATCATTATAAAAAAATCTTCATAAAAAAATTATGTATATGAGCAATTTCAAGCAAGTTCAGCAAATTTTTGGGAAATTTTGACTTGACCCCTTTTAATTTTGATTATTTTTTGTTTATGGATAGTCTTTCATAAATAAAAAATACAAGTTCTCTTAGAATTTTTTTTTTCGACCAGGGGTCTTCACAGGGTGCCCCTCAATTTGTTGTTATTTTGTGATGTCAGTGCATTTTGACGAGCGATTGTAGAAAAACTACTCAATCGATTTTCATAAATGATATGTCGTTGAATAGATATTAGAACAAAGTTTTTCAAAATGTACACTGTTAATTTTTTGAAATAATTTTTAACGGTGTAACATAAGAAAAAAACGGTGTAATTGAAAAAAAGATGGCATAGCCTTTTTGTTTTTTTTTTTTTCAAACTAAATTGAAGCTCATTTTATATCTAGAAACTTGTGAAAGTTTGGGAGATGCGTTATTTTTTGTTTTAAAGATAAAATTCGTTGTGCATATGACTGTCGGGAATCAGTTTTTTTTGTTCTGAAGGAAAATTATAAAAATGGCGTTATAAACTAAGAGATTTTTTTTTTATGTTAAATATCAAATATTTTATTATTAAATGAACTTTTTAAAAAGCAATTTTAGTCAAGTTCAGCAAAATTTTGCGACATTTTGACTCGACCCTTTTTAATTTGGTTTATTTTGGTCTATATTTAAAAAAATTCTACATGAAGCCGTATTTTTCATTTATCAAACACTATCTATAAACTAAAAATAAACCAAATTAAAAAGGGTCGAGTCAAAATGTCGCAAAATTTTGCTGAACTTGACTAAAATTGCTTTTTAAAAAGTTCATTTAATAATAAAATATTTGATATTTAAAATAAAAAAAAATCTGAATCTAAAAATCGCCATTTTTATAATTTTCCTTCAGAACAAAAAAAACTGATTCCCGACAGTCATATGCACAACGAATTTAATCTCTAAAACAAAAAATGATGCTAGTCCTATACTTTTACAAGTGGTTAGATATAAAATAAGCTTCAATTTTGTTTTAAAAAAAAAAAAAAAGGCTATGCCATCTTTTTTTCAATTACACCGTTTTTTTCTTATGTTACACCGTTAAAAATTATTTCAAAAAATTAACAGTGTACATTTTTAAAAACTTTGTTTTAATACCTATTCGACGACATATCATTTATGAAAATCGATTCAGTAGTTTTTCTACAATCGCTCGTCAAAATGCACTGACATCACAAAATAACAAAAAATTGAGGGGCACCCTGTGAAGACCCCTGGTCGAAAAAAAAAATTCTAAGAGAACTTGTATTTTTTATTTATGAAAGACTATCTATAAACAAAAAATAATCAAAATTAAAAGGGGTCAAGTCAAAACGTTGTTGAATCTTCGTGAAATTGCTCATATAGTAGATGAAATTTGTATTCTGGAATCCGAACGAGGCAAAAAGTTGATTTTTGAGCCTGACCATTTTTGATCGACTTCATACCTGTAATATAAGTAGTCTAGGTGAATAGTATGAGAACATTGTGATCCGCAAATTTTCTGAAAATTCAAACCTAGGCATCACTTTGAAATCAAATAGCAACGGGTCACCCGATATCAACGATTTTATGTGTTCCAAACATTGATCAGATTTTTATTTTTTTACTGGCGCCAGCACAAAATAAAAGCATGCGGGCTTCATTTTCAGTTTTTGTTTTTCGTCCTTGTTTTTAAAATAAAATTAAAGAATTTACGAAAAACATTTTGTGAGCATAAAAAAAATTACAAAAAGATTTGGTTGTGAGTAATTATTTGAAAAAAAAAAAATATGATTCTCTCAGAGATTTTTTTTATAATAAGTGTTTTGTTTTTCTTTTCTTTTGGTTTGATTTTCTTAAAATTCATAAGAAAAACAATAAATATTGTTCGTTAATAAATTAGGTAAAAATAATATATAACAAAAACATTAAAAATCATTATCTTAAATTATGACTCATTCAATCATACAACTGTCAAAAATCTTTCTCAATAAACAACGACAGAGGACGAAAACTAACCAAAATAAAGCAAAACAATCAAAAATATGTGTAACGGATAGGTAGAAAAAAAATAGATTTTATTCATCTTTTCTTTTGAGCGAAATCAAATAAATCAAAAGAAAAGTTACACACACAAACAATTATTTTTAATATAAAATTCTGATTTTAACTCAATCAGTACAGAGTACTGTTAATTTAGTCGGTGCGCTTCGTTTTTAAATAAAACCTGTGTAAACTTACACTAACGTGTTTTGTTTTTTAATTCAACTGGCGTCATGCATGGTGTCATTGAATTTACTCTGAATATTAAGTCCGAGTAAAGCGTGTAAATTATAAAACAAAACAAAAAATAGCACCATTTGAATTATTGGCTTTTTTATTATGTTTTATTTATTTATTATATTTCATATTAAAAATTAATTTAAATTTTAAAATATTAAATACAAAAACTAAATCAAATTTTAGATTTAAAAAAAAAAAGTTTTTGTCGGTAATTATTAGTAAAATAAAGTTTATATTATTATTAAAGATAAATTCCTAGCTATAGATGCTATAGATGCTAGCTATCACAAAAATCACAACAATTGAACAATTTTGAGTCAAATGAAAAATTTGCTCACGTCTATGGGAAGACAAAACTGTCTCTGAGGCAAAGAGAGGAAAACAAGCAAACAAAAAAACGATTTGACATAAGAGGAGTCACGCTAAATATTAGTTGTGGTGATCGGTTGATCTCAGGTTAAGAAACTTTAGTTTTATATGAATTATTTAATTTTTTAAGTTAAGAAGAGGGTGGTTCGTAGCATATCTGTATATTAAAACTCAGGATTACCTTAAAATCAAGTTACTACAGAACAGCTTAATTGCTATCCAGTTTTATGTTTAATATTTAGTCAAATATTATTATCAAAAATATCACTGATTATCATAATTACAATAACAAGACACATAGTATAAAACAGTGAATTACGACTACTCGACAGTATATTTATTTATTGACTGACTAATAAATTGATTTTATATAAATCGATAGACTTAATATAACTGTGTTACTTTAATAAAATTGGAGAGTACGAACAATGATTCAAACCATATATTAGCAACAATTAGTACATATATAATAACTTTCCTCTTTTTTAAAACATTGTTCGGTATCCTTAAGAAAAACACTTAATTAATAAATTATTAAATTAACAATATCCACTACTTTAGTTACTTGACTTTACATATTTAAAAAGACTATACTCAGTTAAAAATTTGACTTATCGTTTTCATACTTCAACCGTACAGGTGATCGACGAATTCTTTTTGATCTTCTCAGTTCAACCGCTTCACTACTTTTCCTTTTATTTATATTTTCGCGAAACATCTCAGACTTTGGAACTATGTGAAGTGGTGGATGAAAATGATCAGCTAGATTTGACAATCTTAAATGATTTTCATGAACAACACGAACGTGATTATTGACATTAATTAAATACATATAATTTGATAATTGTTTTAGAATTCTTGCAGGTAACCATTTAACATAATTTTTAAAATGATTCCTATATAAGACTTTTTCCTCTTTTTTAAATTTTTGACTTCTTACATGATCTGCATTTTGCTTTACCTCATTATTATGAACGTTAACAGTGTTTTCATGAATTACAATATTTTGATCTAAATTGAATGTTACTTGTTTTTTTGGATTTATAAGATCGAGCAACGATTTGGTTTTGAAAGAAAAAATAAGATTATTTAGAGAACTTCCTGTTACAGTATTAGGTGTATTTCTTTGTGTTATCAGGAATTTATGTATTTTTTCCTGAATATCTCCAACTGGGTTTTCAAGAAGAAATTTTTCAAAAACATTTTTGACTGTTTGAACATTACGTTCAGCTAACCCATTTGATTGTGGGTGATATGGTGGTGTATGTACCAACTCAATTTTATGCCTTTTACAAAAATCATCAAACGCATGTGAACAAAACGGTGGGCCGTTATCTGTGACAATTTTGGATGGTAACCCAAAAATAATAAAAACTTCGGTTAATTTTTTAATTAAATTATTAGCAGTTGTGTTATTCATAAGCATGACGTCACAAAATTTAGAATAAGCATCGACTAAAATCAAAAATTCAAATTTCGAAAAATGGAAAAAATCTAAATGTATTCGCTGAAATGGAAATTCACTCTTCGGCCATGACGAAGTTAGATGTTCTTTCGGTACATTTGTTGTTACTTGACAAATTTCACACGATTTAACATTTTTTTCAATATCTAGATCAATTCTGTTCCACCAAACATATGATCGAGCTAACAATTTCATTTTGACAATACCACCATGATTCTGATGTAACAATTTTAAAATATTTGGTTTAAGACTTTCTGGAATTACAATTCGATTCGCATAAAATAAACAACCATTTTCCGAACTCAAGCTATAACGAAGACGGTAGTACGGTTTTAGATTTTGTGGTATTTGTTGTGGCCAGTTAGTCATGGTATATTTTAAAACTTCGTTAAGAACTTCATCATTTGATGTTTTAAAAGAAATTTCAACAACGTCTAATGGCAGATCTGGTGAGAAATTTAAAAAATTTATGCAACTATTTTCATCGACTTCAGTGCTCTGTTCCTATACTCCAACTCATACTCATATGCTGATAAAATTACTGCCCACCTTTGAAGACGAGCAGCTGCTACAGCTGGAGTGTTTTTCCTAGGGTGAAAAATTTCTCTTAAGGCCTGATGATCTGTATAGATTTTGAAACTGTGTCCATAAATATATTTATGGAAACGTTTCAAAGCAAAAATAATAGCTAACGCCTCTCGGTGTAATTGTGAGTAGTTTTTTTCAGCATTTGAAAGGGTGCTAGATGCAAATAGGACAGGTTTTTCTTGACCATCCACAATATGCGATAAAACCGCACCTACCCCGTATGGACTAGCATCTGAAGATATAATTATAAGTTTAGATGGGTCATATATTTCTAACAAGTTATTATTCAACATTAATTGTTTACTTTTCTCGAAAGTATTCTGACATTCCGTGGACCATTCATAACTTGTGTCTTTACGTAATAACTGATAAAGAGGTCGCAATTCCATCGATAGATTTGGAATAAAACGAGTGTAATAGTTTAAAAGTCCTAAGTAAGACTGTAATTCTGAAAGGTTCTTGGGACTCGGCGCTTCTATAATTGCTTGTACCTTATCATCATTTGGTCTTATACCATCTTGTGACAAAGTATGACCAAGATACTTGATAGACGATTGTAAAAATTTATATTTTTCGACATTAATCTTGACTTTATATACTTCTAACAATTTTTGTAAACATTCCTCTTCCGTTCGGCCTCCAACTAAAATATCATCAAGATAACCGTATACCATTTCTATACCAAATATAATTTGATCGACGACTGACTGAAATATGCTTGGAGCACTTGAAACTCCAAACGGTAAACGCGTATATTGATATAAACCGCGGTGTGTATTTATTGTTAAATACTGTTGACTTTCTTCGGTAACCGCCAATTGCTGATACGCACCAGACAAATCGATTACGGAAAAATATTTTGCGTTTGCGAGGCTCGCAAAAATATCCTCAATTTGAGGCAAGGGGTAATGACTAGTATCAATATATTTATTAATTGTAACACGACAATCAATACAAATTCGAATATCGCCATTTTGCTTGGGGACTATAACGATTGGACTTGCCCATTTTGAAGTTTTAACCGGTTTTAAAACTGTTTCCTTTTCCAGACGATTTAGTTCTTGCTCAACCTTGTCTTTTATTTTATATGGCACTGAATAAGATTTAAAAAATATTGGACTAACCTGATCATTTAAAATTATTTCAGCCTTAAAATCCAAAATTGGTTCACTTAAATCTTTATCAAAAATTTTTGGAAAAAGCTGACGTAAATAATTTTCAATATTCTGACCTTCAAAAATGTTTTTATCAAATAATAGTTGTGAATTTTGTTGTTGTTGTTCCTGTTGTATATAGTATTGTATTTGTTCCCGTTGTATATCGTTTGATTCTCGATTAGAACCAAGCTTTCTTTTGCATAGCGGTAATAACTTATTTTGCCAATTGTGTTGTAAAACATCAAGCCAATTCCTTCCAATTAATGGTCGAAAAGGTTTTAATGCTCTGATAATGATAAGTTCCAATGCATAACAATGCTCTCCATACTTTACAGTGACCATTATCCACTTCTAAATTCACAAGTGCTGGTTGGTTATCAGACGACAGACTTTGAATTAACATCACGAAATTTCTGCAAACAACTGAAGTGTGACCCCGTTGTTGACATTGAAAACATTGCCAGTATTGAGCAGGACAAGTTTGCGGATTATGTGAACGACCGCAACGAAAACAATTTCTTCTATTTGAATTACTTCTATAGTGTTGATTGTGATTTGATGACTGATGACTTCTTCTTGATGATGGTGACTTGCTTTCATAACTACCTTCTCGTCGTGATGATGATCTTCTACCACGTCTTGGTTCACGTCGACTATGATGAAATTTTTTTATTTGGCTTGAATGACCTTGCATTAATAATGATGATGATGTTGATGATGACTTAGTTTGATCAGAAAGTTTAAACTGCGGCAATGATTGAAAAGCATGAGCTTCTTTAGAAAACATCTCCATATTCAAGGCTTTTTCACAATATTTTTCGAAGTCTAATGTATCGTCCTTCAAAAGTTCTCTTTGAATTTCTTCACTTTTTAATCCTATAATGAACCTATCTGTTAAAGCGTCATCAATAGCTTTATTTTTTAATCCGGCATTATTTCCCGTTAAAAAATGACCAAAATCACATGTTTGTGAACAAGATTTTAATTTTATAATAAAATCCATGATAGATTCACCGCTATGTTGAACTGTTTTAAAAAATTTATAGCGTTCCGCCCTTTTATTTATTTTAGGATTTAAATGGTTTTTTAATATACGAATCAAATCATCATACTTTTTTGCACTTGGATTTTCTGGTGCACAAATTTATTTTAATATTTCATATGAAGCCTTACCTATCAAACTAAGCAGTAATAGTGTCTTCTTTAGGTCAGCAACATCATTTATTTTAAAAAATATCTCAAGTCGATCCACATATGCGTCAAAATTATCGCCAGGTTCGAATTCTTCAAGCTTTCCCATGTACGCCATGTTGACTTCGTTTTTATATATATTATCTTCAGGTTTTTTGTTTTCACAGTCTTGTACTACAGAATATTCCTCTAAATAAGGTTGTATGTCACTTTTATCACTCGTCGCCACTTTTATGTTTAATATTTAGTCAAATATTACTATCAAAAATATCACTGATTATCATAATTACAATTACAAGACACATAGAATAAAACAGTGAATTACGACTACTCGACAGTATATTTATTTATTGACTGACTAATAAATTGATTTTATATAAATCGATAGACTTAATATAACTGTGTTACTTTAATAAAATTGGAGAGTACGAACAATGATTCAAACCATATATTAGCAACAATTAGTACATATATAATATCCAGTTTTATGTGTATCGGAGAGGTAAATGACCCTATCGGTCGATTTAAAAAATACACTGCCAACTTTTTGTTTACTCTACTAGAAATACTATGACAAAAAATATTTAAAGATGGCGCTCAAAATAGGTCAAAGCATTCTTTTTTATTTTTTTTTTCACAAGCTGAAAGTAATTGAAAGTTTTAGTTGTAAACTAAAATTTTTGATCTAAGATTCACACCTTTAAAATTTGACTGTACTTTTTTAATCGATAAGTTTTTCAAGTCAAGTATCTTGCCAGCTCATATAAAATATCGGGTTAATATCGAGTGAGCCGTTCTCCTGCAATTAAATTTCAAAGTCACTCTAAGTTTGAATTTCAGAAAACTTTTGTAGTGAAGAGCTTCTTCGTGGAATAGCACCGAAGTGGCCTAGCAGGCCGCGCACCTAGATGAGATTGAGAAAACCCAAACAAGTTTCAGTCAGTGGGGTTGAACATTGAATACCTGCTGCTTCATTACAAATATCAGTGTAGTACGCGTATTTCGATATTCAAACGGATGAAAAAGAAAATTAGTGAACGAAGGAGAATCTGGCGTCCCCTATACACGAATAGAACCACGATCAACATGTCCAAGTCCAACCCCCACGAGTTACAGCACACATTCACCCACTCTCACACCTCAAACACTCGCGCACATACCCACACACACCTGCACACATCCATGCCCATACGCGCATTCACACTACCCTATTCAATCCGATAAACTACTTGATATTACTTTCATAATTTATTTGAATTGATTAACAACCTTATCAAATTTCTAAATGATTTAAGAAGAACTGGGTCAACATTTTGTTGCGTTTCAGATTTCGCAAATACGTACTAATATACTTGAGCTACGGTATGAAATGAAACCCAATTAATTCGCTCACAAATACGCCATACAGAGTAAATTCAGAGGTTATTTTTCCAACATATTTTGTTCTGTACAAATTAATTTCACGGATGTCGCAATATGTTTTAAATTAAATTTATTTAAATTTGGTATAAATTCATTTGCAGTTTTTTTCTTCTTTTTTTTTCTTTTTTACACCCCCGTATACTCTGTTATTTTGAAATTAATCAAATATTCTGAATTTTTTAATACATAAACAAAAAAAATATTTTCTAAATCTAATTCACTTCCTGATAGATATAATTCTTCTACCTTATCAAAATAATTTACGTAATTTGTTCTAATTAAATTTCGTTTATTTACGTATGAACTTTCATTACTATTATCAATTGCAATATCTTTATAAAAGAAAATGTTAGATTTGGACAATATTTACCAATACCGAAGATTCATGATTGGTTGAAAAATATATTAAAATGTCATCTAAAATACTTGCTGGAATAATTGTTATTAAATAATAATTAAGGATTCCTATTTTAGAGGTTTTATTTTAATCGTTTGTTTTTACTAAGTTTTCAAAAAATACAAAAAATATGAATACCCTTCGACAAGAAATTTTTTACACTTAAACTGTACAGTGTCGGAACAGTTTCATATTTCGGCATTTTATACTAATTATTTCATAAAAGTTTAAGTAAAACAAAAAAAAAATGAACACATGTTTTATTTACAGGATACAAGTTTACAGTCTTACACATTTCATTTCCCTTTTTATAAATATTTTTAAGTTTTTATCAATAAATGTTTGTTTTACCATATTTATGTAACATTCTCGTTTACATGGTTACAATTGCAGTCGGACAGACACACGCGCAGGCCACAAACACGCTCGCTCACCCATAGCTACATCCACACGTCACTCACTCATACACCCACGTACATATCCATAATCATTCATATATACAAAAAAAATAAAAATAAAGGTAAAATATGACTCACCCCAAGTTTAGTCCAGTTCCCACTTCATGTCTATCGTATACTTATCCGGCCATCCTCACCGAGTTATCCTCTCTATTTTAAATACACCACGTCCACAATGTGTCGGATGACGACAATGATTAAAACAATCCTCAATGTAAGCATGCAACGATGTAGTAGGGGTTAACTGATTTTGCCGTAATATCACCAGCCAACTGCTTCTACTCTAAGCGTTTGGTTTTTAGGAAAATTTCTGTTTGGTATTGTGTTAACAAAATGAATCAACAATTTTTGCTTGGTTGGAAATAAATTGCCATCAACTACGAATTGGTTATTTTATTTTACTTTGTTTAATATCTGGTATTTTAGTTTATGACATCATCAATAATGTTTTGCACAATTTTATGGTCTAACGCTAATCTTATTACTATTGGCTAAATGCACCATATTCAATTTAAAAAACGTTAATTATCACTCACTTATAGGCTAATTGATGAATTAATTTAATTATGCTAAGTAAAAATTTTGACTATAAGCTAACCAGCCATGCAACACAAAAAATTTCGCTGTCAAAACGAAACCCAGAAACAACTGCAATCTACTCAGAAAATGAGTAGAGACTAAGAGACCTCTATATCTTCAACCACGTATTTATAGTCAATTAACGGTCGTTCGCAAACAATATCAAAACGATAAAAACAATAAGTTTGTTTCTTGGGTATTTACGTTCGTTAATATTTTATACCGAATAAAGTGTTTGCGAAACTAACTTGTTGGAAATTGGAAAAGAATTATAAAAAAAAAATATTGATTTCGAAATGATTGTAAGAAATTATATAGGGAAATAGCGCGATTCCGAATTAATGAGATTGCAAACCTGTTTTATGATAATCTTTAAACAGAAATTATTGCGATAGCTGATTACGAATAAGAAATTATGTTTAAAAAAAACGACAATAACTACAGAAGTTTTTGGTTAATGTGAACTTAATGCGTGTGGGAAGGCAGGGCGAGTCCAAATTAGGAAGATTGATTAATAGCTTTATAACAATTACGAAGATCGAATAATAGCTTCGTTACACTTTCTAGCCACCCTGTTTTTAAACAATTTAAAAATTTCCAATGTCAAGAACAGTATACCAGAGTTCAGAACACTTTCATCTACTATAGATAATTTTATTTATTTATTATATATGTAAATTATATTTATGCTGAAATTTTGTGACTGCATATAGACTGAATTTTAATCAAGACCCCACTCTGGTCAATGGTGTCCCTTTTTATAAAAGTTGAAATCTGGGGGAAATGCAAATTGAATTCTGAGGAAATGCAAATTGAATTAAAGAGGGGATTGTTTGTGTGTTTCAACAACGAGAAGCGCATGTATATAAGGGGTAGACCACCTACGTTATCCTACATATAGGAAAAAATAAAATGAAGTGTGTAACCTTTATACGCTGTTGAAGTAAAACTTCTTTGGTTACTGTGGTAGGCATTACTAAAAGTATTAAATATAAAATAAAAAAGATATGTCATATTGAAATTTTGAGTTTCTTTCTAATATTCTTGATAATGTAATTCACAACAATGTGTAATAAAAAGCACTTACATGTTTTAGAAAGTCTTACATATTACAAATTAAATTTCCCGATGAATACATGTCCAATTAATTTAACAACAAGATTTGCTACAACAATTGATGCAGTTTTTCAATAAATTTAGCAAATTTGTCATAAACCTCTAATCTCATACTTCAATTATGATAATAATTGAATTGACTTTGTAATACATTATGTAAATATTGCTTTTTATTACACATGCTGTAAATTATATTATCAAGAAATGCAACTCTAAATTGCAATATGACATATTTATTTTCTATTTCATCTTTTTAGGTATTAGGTATTAAACCTGCCACAGTAGCGAAAGGAAATGTATTTCAACCACGTGCAAAGATTACACGGACTAATTTTTCTATTTAACAAAACAAATTTAATCAACACAAATATTTTTATTTAAAAAAACTTTTAAAAAAACGGCATATTTTTAGTCATAGAAAATTATATACGACCACCTCAAAACCTATAGCAATATAAGACAACTCAAACTATCCAATCAGATTCAAATGTTTTGACGGTATTTTTCACATCATAGAAAACTATGCGACCCTCTTGAAATCAACCCAAATAGAATACAATTTAAATCATCCAAATAAAAACTAAAACAATTTACAATATAAATTTTAAAAATTACGAAGCTCAATAAAATATTACGAATAGTATTTTATCAGATATTTAAATCAAAAGTGGACACACCGAACTCACATAACATTTAGTATGAGACCAAATAAATAACTAAATAAAAAAAAACAATACACATTCACATAATCAAATTGTCGTTAATCGCCTATTTTACCATTGTTGTTTGAATTTCTTTATTCTCTTTCATTTATTAATATCAGCTTTATTTATTTGTTTTTTCCACAATAATAGTATGAATTATTTTATGTTTTCTAACCTATAGTCTAATGAACTTACCCTATTGTCTAATGTAAATTTTCATAGAAAAAAATTATCAGTATTCAATTGGTATGATTCCAATTGTTTTGATTTTATTAAAATTATTTTTAAATTATAATCACAAAGGCTTTAATACGTTTTGTTCAAAAATCAAGTTTTAAGTTAAATTCTCTTATTTCTTTTAGTTGAATTTGGTTAATTGCATGGGGTGGGGGTTTTTTATTATCAGGTTTTTATTTAATCAGAAATTTGACTTATCAATTAAATTTAATTGAAGAAAACGTTTTTATTTTATATAATACACAATTCATTGTCAGAGAATAAAGTAATGTAATCAATTCGTGTGTAATGAATTTTATTCTCTTTTTGCTTGAGAATAAACTATTTCCTTAATCGATCGATTAAAATACTATTTTTATTTCATTGTTGTTTAAATTTCTACTTCCGTTTTTTTTGGGAATTTTGTGCATGTATGTGTTTAAAATTCAAAATCAGACTGTAGTATGCTAGAGATGAATATATTTGTGGTTATATCTCCGTTCAAATGCTCAACAATCTGTTACTTCCGTTCGTTGCAAAATTCTCATAACGCGCTTAAAAAAATTTTACGTCAAAGCTACTTCTTAATTTATTAATTTTTAATTACTGTTATTTGTAATTAGTTTTGAATTAAAGTCAACTTTAATAGCCTCAATTGGCATAACTTATTCGATAAACGTAATTCTCAAATCCACTTCTGGGTTCAAACACTGATCAGTAAGCGAAACACCAAGTTTTATTAATTATTCAACACTTTTATTGTATCACTTTTTGCAATTACGTAGAATCGTAACATTATCCTCCACTTTAGCCTGTTCGTTCCGAACTGTTTCTAAATTTCTTCTCCAATTGTTGAATCCAGCTTGGTTTTTTTTCTTTTTCCTATCTTTAATGTTGTTAAGCAATAATTTTTGTCTATAGATAGCCTTTGATAAATGAAAAATACGGCTTCAAGTAAAATTTTTTTAAATATAGACCAAAATAAACCAAATTAAAAAGGGTCGAGTCAAAATGTCGCAAAATTTTGCTGCACTTGACTGAAATTGCTTTTTAAAAAGTTCATTTAATAATAAAATATTTGATATTTAACATTAAAAAAAATCTAAATCTAAAAATCGCCATTTTTATAATTTTCCTTCAGAACAAAAAAAACTGATTCCCGACAGTCATATGCACAACGAATTTTATCTCTAAAACAAAAAATATAGCTAGTCCTAAACTTTCACAAGTGGTTAGATATAAAATAAGCTTCAATTTAGTTTAAAAAAAAAAAAGGCTATGCCATCTTTTTTTCAATTAGAACTCGTATTTTTTATTTATCAAAGACTATCTATAAACAAAAAATAATCAAAATTAAAAGGGGTCAAGTCAAAACGTTGTTGAATCTTCGTGAAATTGCTCATTTGTATTATATTTGAGGTGTAAAAGTTGTTTGATGTTGTTGTTGATTATAAATTATAGTATGGCAGTTGTGATGTAGTTAGAACGTTAATCCACCAAAGAATTTAATTTATTATTAAAGAGTTTTAACCAAATTAAACAAAACTATTCGAAATTGCATTGACAAAGTAGTTTCCGTTTACGTATTTAGTTGGGTTGGTTTGATAAATTTTTTGGATTATTCTGTTTCTATGTAAATTTTTTATTTAAACTAATCTGACATATCCAATTCTATATGTACACAAAGCTTTCTGGTCCCAAAATCTACCTATTTCTAGCGGATATACGTGCCGCTTGGACTTTTTTTTCTTGTGGTTAATGAGTAACATTCACAATCACATGCAGACAATGTAAACATCATGAGGTAAGTCTGTGGCGCCATAAACATCATTAGGAATTGGCCCACCAGTCATCATACTAGCCTGTAGGTTGCAATGACTGGAGACAACCGGTAGATTTAAAAGGACAGTCAACTCAACACTTATCTTTGGCGAAGTATGAGGGTGCCAAAATTGATAACCTTTATCGAGATAGGTTAAAAAGAATGGACTGCTTTATGGAAATTATGGTTCGAAAAAGAAACAACACTACCCGCTGGGCACTAAACCTTTGGTTAGTGATAGTAGGACGTGTAGTTCAAGAACTACACAGGTCAGAGCTCGATACATTTCGAGAGCGAGCAAAATAAAGCAATTTAGAATTGGATCGTGGAACGTGGGGGGTATGAATGGAAAAAGTTACCAACTGGAAGAAGTAATGTGTAAAAGAAATATCGATATTCTTTGCGTGCAAGAGACTAAATGGAAAAATATGGCCAATAAATCAAGGTTCCTGAACACAACAACAAAAAGGTTCAAAATTCACTATCATGGCATTGATAACGAGCGTAATGGTTTTGGGTAAAATTTCAAATGAGCTCCGAAATTCGATCATAAACATTGGGAAAGTGAGCGATCGACTCATGAACGTGAAACTGGTCGTTAAAAAGAAATTATTGAAAAATCATCAGTAGCTATGCACCACAAACCGGATGTCCATTAACTGAAAAAGAAATATTTTGGAATGAATTCGAGAACCTAATGGAGGGAGTTCCATCATATGAGATCATATTTGTTGGGGCTGACCTTAATGAACATGTCGGTGGTTCAAACCAAGGCGAGAAGAGATGGCACGGTGGCTTTGCTTACGGTACCAGAAATAATCAGGGGGATGATGTAATTCGTGTAACAAAATCACACGATTTGGCCACACTGAACACATTCTTTAGAAAGAAAGATCGACATTTAATCACTTACAGTAGTGGTGGTAGAGAAAGTCAGATAGATTATCATCTTTGTACGAGGTCCATCAAAAAGTTCGTAAAAGACTATAAAATCATTCTTGGAGAAGATGTAGTCAGCCAGCACCACTTACTCCTAAGTGATTTCCGTCTGGAGAACAAGGAAAACAGCAAGAACACTTCGGTTAGAACACCAAAAATAAAGTGGTACAAGCTCTACACCCCAGAAGGACTGCAGTTCGTGGAACATATACAGAAGTGGCTTGAGGATATTAATACTATGAAGGACGAATTTAGCGTGGAGGAAATGTGGCAAGCTTATCAGGATGGCTGTGTCATTAAGGCTAGAGAGATGCTTGGAGTGTCAAAAGGACGACTTAATATCAACAAAGAACCATGGTTTTGGAAAGACGATGAGATTAAAGAAGCCGTAAAGAACAAAAACTTGACATTCCAGGAATGGAAGAAATGTCCAGATGACTCACTTGATAAAGCTGAAGAAAATAGCGAAGGATGCAAAACAGTATTCGAACAAAGTGGTTGCCATCACAAAAGCAATTGAATGTCAAAAACTTTATGAAGACCTGGAGTCACCAGATAGCGGTGGTATGATATTCAAGATTGCAGCACAAAGACGGAACAATGTGAAGCCAATAGTATCTCCCAAGTTCATCGAAGATGAAAATGGAAATCTACGGACGGACAATAAAGAAATAACAAAAGGGTGGAGGACGTATTATAAAAAACTATTGAATGAGGAGTTTCCTAGAACAGCGATTCCGCCAAGTGTTGAAGCCACGTATTCAGAATGTGAAGAAATATCAGAAAAGGAAGTTAAAGAGGCGATAAAGAAAATGAAACGCGGACGGGCAGTTGGTCCTGATGAAATACCATCTGAAGTCTGGAAAACTGTTGGTCAAACGGGGGTTAAATTTCTCTGTAATTTATTTAACAAGATCATGAGAGGAGAACCGATGTCAAAAGCCTTTCGGGGGAGCTTTTTGTTACCTTTTTTCAAGAACAATGGAGATGCAAGGGAGTATAACAAATATAGAGGAATTAAGCTGCTATCCCATACGATGAAAACCTGGGAGCGCGTCATCAACGATAAAGTGCTGAACACTGTTATCCAAGAAATTCACCCAAATCAATGTGGCTTTGTTCCAGATAAATCCACTGCAGACGCAATTCAGGCGATGCGCATTCTTGTGGAGAAATATAGGGATGCAGCCAAAGACCTTCATTTGATTTTTATCGATTTAGAAAAAGCGTTTGATAGCGTGCCACGTGACCTCATTTGGACTGCACTGAGAAGCCATAAAGTACCAGAAATATATGTAAATATCATCATCGACATGTATTGCGAAGCAGTGACCAGTATAAGATGTGCTGCAGGCGTCTCGGACTCATTCTCAGTAAAGGTTGGGGTTCACCAAGGAAGTGAATTAAGTACACTTCTGTTTAACATCGTAATGAACTACCTAACTTCAAATTTTATGGACAAACTATTACTCAGTGTACTTTTTGCTGATGACATAGGGCTGGGTAGTGATAACATCATACAACTGCAAGATATTGTCAACCAATGGAAGAAAGCACTAGAAAGCAATGGTCTCAAAATCAGTGAATCAAAAACTGAGTATCTGCATATGCCATTCAGTGATCCAGATGCTCCATCCCCTAATATAATAATAAACAACAAACTGTAAGAGCTTTAAATACGTGAGGTCTGTTATTACAAGGGACGGCTACTGTCATGCTGATGTCAATTATCGTATCAGCGTGGCGTGGTCAAAGTGGTAACAAAACACACCGGTTTTCTGTTATAAAAGTATGTCTTCAAAACTAAAAGGAAAAATGCACTCAACAGTAATACGGCCTACGTTAACTTATAGTGCAAAATGTTGGACGATATATCGAAAATATGAACAAGATCTTACAGCAGCTGATATGGAAATTAGAATGTCAATGGGAGTGACGAAACTAGACTAAATTAAAAGCACGCATATACGAGTCTCAAGGCAAGTGAAAGAACCAGTCGTAGACAAAATGAAACGGGAACAAACTAAATGGTATGAAAAAATCTACGGATCAGATGAAACTAATGTGGTAAAATGGATGCTCCTATTAGATGTACTAAAGGTGAGAAGACGGGGAAGACCTAAGAACAGTTGGGTCGGACAGTTAAACGATCATTAGAAGAAGTTCGGATAAACCGAGATGGAGAAGGAAGAGAGATTAAGCTCGAGAATGATTTTAAGACCACGATCCAATGTCCAAGCCAACCCTGGAGGTCCATGCCCAGATCACCAGGAAATTTTTTTATATTTTTTATTCGATGTAAAAGAAAAAAGGCTAGGAAGAAGAAGAAATATCTCAGTTACAACACATAAACCAGATCGCCCTGTTCAGATCACACAATATCAACGCACCTGCGCAGATCACTTTACTTTATTTTTAATGATCGTTTAACCCCTTGTGCATCAATCACTAGTCTGACTCGTGGACATTTATTTTGCTTTGTGAAACAATCACGAGTCTGACTCGTAGAAATTTATTTTACTTTCTAAGACAATCGCGAGTTAGACTCGTGATAACAAAATAAATTAAATTCATGGAATCACTTTACTTCATTTCAAAATTGTGATCGAACGGGTGAACCGATTTTAATGAATTTTTTTTGTTTAAAAGGTACATAGTGACGCCTTATGAAAATATTACTTTAACAAAAAATATTCATATTTTTAGATGATTTTTTAAAATTTTATTTGTTCAAACATAGTGATTTCAAAAAGTATCGTTTTCTTCTGTTTCATAAATATATATATAAAATGGCGGAATCAATATGGCAGCTACAGGCTTACGGCCTCACTCTGAAAGTATAGACATTTGGCTACCAACACAAATTTAAAATATCAACAGATGTGTTGTTTTACTTAGAATGTTGATAATTATAAGTAGTTTCAACTTCCTAGTGGTGTGAAATTTTTTATTCAAAATGGCGGCTCGTAAATATAAAATATAAAATTAAAAAAAAAACAAATAACAGATCTCCCGTTTTTATATTTTCTTCCATAACTTTGAATATTCATTAACTTTTTACAAAAAACCTGAAAAATTGCACTTTGGAGATGTTTCTTGGAAATTATAGAAGTTTTGTCTATAATTTCCATAACAATATTTCGCTATATATTAGCCGATATTTTTTCAAAATAATTTTCTACAAAAAACTTCAAAATAAATAAATAAATAAATAAAAAAAAATGAATAAATAAATTAATAAATAAATAAATAAAAATAAATAAAAAAATAAAGATATATAAATAAATAAATAAAAATAAATAAATGAAAAAAAATAAATAAAAATTATTAAAATAAATAAAAATAAATAAAAATAAATAAACAATTAAAAAAATAAAAAAATAAAAAATAAATAAATAAATAAATAAATAAATAAATAAATAAATAAATAAATAAATAAATAAATAAATAAGTAAATAAATGAATTAATAAATAAATAAATAAATAAATAAATAAATAAACCAAATAAAAATAAATAAAAAAATAAAAATAAATAAAAATAAATAAAAAAATAAAAATATATAAATAGATAAATAAATAACTAAATAAATAAATACATAAATAAATACGCAAGTAAGTAGATAAAAAAATTAAAAATTAAATAAATAAATAAATAAATAAATAAATAAAGAAATAAATAAATAAATAATTAAATAAATAAATAAATAAATAAATAAATAAATAAATAAATAAATAAATAAATAAATAAAAATAAATTAAAATAAATAAAAATAAATAAATTACCAACATTCTTCGTCCAAAAACGCATATGTTGATATTTAAAATTTGTGCTGGCAATTCTAAATTGCTATACTTTTAGAATGAGGCCGTAATTTATTCCACCATTTTGAATTTTGAAAAGGGGCACACGACATTGGAAACAAGATTGTAACCTTTTCAAACATTGTAACCTTTTCTCAAAACCTTCAGTTTAAGAAAAGATTTTGTGCTCAAAATACTGATTTTCAATTTCATTTTGAGTTTTTTCAACTTCTCCATCGAATGCCGTTACGATTTGTAAAAGTTTTTCATCCATAGTTTGTTTTATTTCAACGTGACGTATAGCAATGTTCGTGTGTTTTACTTCTAACTGATGATTGATGTTGAGAATATGTTCAATAAATTTTTTATTCAAATCTTAATTCATCTGCTGCATCATAACCATTAGCTGCGTAAAATCAAAGTTTGCAGGTAATAATGAAGTTGTTTTTTACGCAACAGAACTTTTTTCTTCATCAATTACTACTGAATCTCTGTTGTGTGTAATTTACCTGAATTGGTTACTATCTACTCCTTTTCCATAAGTTTCTATCGATAGCTTCTCGAAGCATTAGCATCAATTCATTTTTGTTTCCGGTTATTGGCAACCCCCTTGTTCCAGTTTATTCTTTAACTCAGGAGCCTATAGCTCAGTAAAGAAAAAATTATTATTAACACCTTGTTGATCCCACCGCTGTCACCAATGTCACGTTTTTCTACTTTAATCGAATTGGCTTAACTCTCAGTTTGATATACGAATTTCCTAAATATCCTTCTAGATTCGAATGCTTATTAGTAAGCAAACCACTATGTTCTATTAACTAGACTATTTCATCAACCGCTTCAGAATCTCCAACGGTTGATTGTAGAAATTTTCGATACAAACACTGAGTTTAAAATAATACAATTTCTATAAAATAAATATAAAACATATTTATTTACAACTAAAAATTTTTTACTTTTATGTACACAATTTTATGTTAACGATACAGCGAATTTTATTTCTTTGCACGAAGAAATGAGCCTTCATATAGCTCTGTATGTGTGCTTTAGTCGTTGAAGAAAACAGAGCGTTACATGATCAAGGAATATTCCACTAAGTTGATTATTGCCAATCCAATTTTAGTTTTTCCTGGCAAATTTGTTAAAATAAATTTCCTGTTCACCTCTTATCTTATTTTTATTTTCTCTATCCTATCACGAAATATTGGCCTATTTCATGTTTTAAATGTTTTAAACATATAGATTTGCAAATAGATTTGCAATGCCTCAGAACGCATGTTGTGCGACCAAATACTATTTTAATTTCTATCGAAGTGCTTCCGGGTAATCCAAAAATACAAAAGTCGGGAGATTTTGAGAACAACGCCGTTGTTATTTACATTTATACTTTTTTTGTTGTTGGTTTTTTGACCTCTTTCTTGGAACTACAATCACATGCTAATGACAGTGGGGTAAATGATTTCACTTTTGTTTTAGAAATGTTGTATATAGAGTGAATTAGGGTCGAATTCAATTTTATTTTGTATTTCGTAGCGGCTAGGAGGAATATGGAACGAAATAAATTTGTAAAAAGGAGTTATTTTTTCATAAACATCGAGAAATTAAAAGTGTTGTTTGCTTAGAGACACTACATTTACAAACAAGAAGCTTTAGCTCCAGATTTACAGTCATTACTAAAAGAATTATGGAAAATTACTTCAACAACAGAAAATCAAATTTTAAATGGCAATTAGTGAGTGTTCGTTTTTTAGTTTTATAGATTGCAACTCGCCATTCAGCTTGGAATATTTCCGACCCTACCATTTGGCTACAAGCATATCCACACTAAAATCTAACAAAATTGTTTACTCCCTAACCCAGTAAAAAAAATATAAACCTAACTTGTCAACACTAATTTGATTCTTAAAACAATCATTCGTCAAATTTATTTTTCTCATTAATCATTTTTAGAATGATTGAGGTGTATTTAGGTATTTACAGTGACATCCGCAAACAACAACAAAAAATAAAATTAAATAAACAGAATCAGATTTTATGAGATACTTCGTTTTGTTTTTTTGTTAAATTTTTTTTTTGTCCGTGGGTAGCTTCAGATGTTAAATATATTATCATCATCCTAAAAAAAAAATCTCAAAATAAAACCAACAAAATTTGTTCCTATAATAACTTATTCGATTTAGTATCTATATCACACATATCACATGACCATGATGACAGTGTCGACAAAAACCTAAAATTAGGGAATTGCTTTTTGACGTCTGGTCTTTCTTTATTATTAGTATATTAATGTTGTTGTTGCTTTTGTGCTTTGTGTGGTTCTACGTGATTAATGACCAATAAAGTAGAAAATTTGAAACGAAATGGAAACAACAAAAAATTCTGAAAATGTTTAGAAGATTATTTATAAATGAACTGATAAGCTTGTTAGCTAGTTTGTTCAGGATATATAATTGTGAAAGTGTGAAAATAGATCATTAATGTATTATTACGGTTCATCAGATTGATTTCAGATTTAATATTATTATTTTTTGTTTCTCTGTATTTGGTTTCAGAATGAAAAAGTTTGTCTATAAATTAAAATTGATTTACGAAAACTTTTTATATTAACTTGTAACTTTGATTACGAATATTTGATTAATGAGAATAAAATTGTGAACGAGATAAATGATGATGATTAAATATAGGAAAAAAAAGTTACTTATATAGAAGAAACTTATCTGAATGAAAACTTTTAATTTAAAAATTTAATGTATGCAATTTCATAGAAAATTTTGAATTTTCATTAAAGGTTGAGAAGGATAACGAGGTTTTGGTGCATAACAAAGAGAGTGATTATTTAAATTGGCCAAATGTATTAACAAATTGTCAATGAAAATTGATTCACGAAAGTCTAAGTCCTGCGCCTTGCTTAAATAGCAAAAATCAAATTTTGGTGTAACATAGTCTTTGGTAAATGTCTTTAACCGTATTGCATTAATCTCATTTCTTGTGTTGAGCATCTTCTATATAGGATCTGTATCTGGTATCTGGTATCTGGTGTTCGGTATCTGGTTTTTGGTATCTGGAATTTGGTATCTGGTATCTGGTATTTGGTATCTGATATCTGGTATCTGGTATATGGTATCTGGATTCTCTTATCTGGTATCTGGTATCTGGAATCTAGTATCTGGTATCTGGTATCTGTATCTTGTATCTGGTATCTGGTATCTGGTATCTGGTAGCTGGTATCTGGTATCTGGTAGCTGGTATCTGGTATCTGGTATCTGATATTTGGTATCTGGTATCTGTTATCTGGTATCTGGTCCTGGTATCTGGTATCTAGTATCTGGTATCTGATATCGGGTATCTGGTGTCTGGTATCTGGTTTCTGGTATCCGGTTTCTGGTATATGTATCTAGTATCTGGTATCTGGTATCTGGTATCAGGTATTTGGTAACTGGTATCTGGTATCTCATATCTGGTATATGGTATCTGGTATCTAGTATCATGTATCTGGAATTTTTTATCTGGTATCTGGTATCTGGTATCTGGTATCTGATATCTGGGATCTGGTTTCTGGTATCCGGTTTCTGGTATATGTATCTAGTATCTGGTATCTGGTATCTAGTATCAGGTATTTGGTAACTGGTATCTAGTATCTCATATCTGGTATATGGTATCTGGTATCTAGTATCATGTATCTGGAATTTGGTATCTGGTATCTGGTATCTGATATCTGGTATCTGGTATATGGTATCTGGTATCTGGTATCTGGTATCTGGATTCTTGTATCTGGTATCTGGTATCTGGAATCTAGTATCTGGTATCTGGTATCTGGTATCTTGTATCTGGTATCTGGTATCTGGTAGCTGGTAGCTGGTATCTGGTAGCTGGTATCTGGTATCTGGTATCTGATATTTGGTATCTGGTATCTGTTATCTGGTATCTGGTCCTGGTATCTGGTATCTAGTATCTGGTATCTGATATCTGGTATCTGGTGTCTGGTATCTGGTTTCTGGTATCCGGTTTCTGGTATATGTATCTAGTATCTGGTATCTGATATCTGGTATCAGGTATTTGGTAACTGGTATCTGGTATCTCATATCTGGTATATGGTATCTGGTATCTAGTATCATGTATCTGGAATTTTTTATCTGGTATCTGGTATCTGGTATCTGGTATCTGATATCTGGCATCTGGTATCTGGTATCTGGTATCTAGCATCTGGTATCTGGTTTCTGGTATCTGGTATCTGGTATCTCGAATCTGGTATCTGGTATATGGTATACGTTATCTGGTATCTAGTATCTGGTATCTTGTATCCGATATCTGGTATCTGGTATCTTGTATCTGGTCTCTGATATATGGTGACTGGTATCTGGTATTTGGTATCTGGTTTCTGGTATCTGGTGTCTGGTATCTGGTATCTTGTGTCTGCAGTGGTGATATTCGAAGTATTTAACAACCGGTACGCATGAAAAAAAAAATCTGTCATAGACATATATTAACTTAAACATATCTAATTATTTATTTAAATAAGAAATACAGAGTATATAATAGTATTAAAAATCTAAATCTAAATAAGTAAATTTTGGATTTGAGTGGCAGAGTAAGAACTGATTCTTTAACACCATTGTCACTTGGTAAATGATATCCTTGTCTCAACCGTAACTTAACATAAGATATGCATCAAAATGTTCTATAAATTTGTCCATCAAATCTATTGTCATTAAATAGCTTGTTGTTTTTATTAGTAAAGAATTTCTCTTGTAATTCATTTCCTGGATTGATTTTAAACTCTAACTGAGAAAGTTATTTATTTGATTTTGCGTGTATAACAGGAATAAAGTAAAATTATTTTGAAAGAAAGTTTTGCAAGTTGAATTTATTATATAAATTTCTGTAAAGAATCTATGAAATCCTACAATTTTTGGGGGCTCGTCCAGGAAGAAGCGATAAGATATCTTTGAAACAGGTCATCGCAGAATCTCATCAGTGGATTTTACAGTTGTTAAAATTATTTTTGAATTCAACATTGAAAAGATTTTGGCTTGGTAGTGGCACCTTTTTTAGATTATAATAATATCTAAACCTTGCACTAGATTTAAGACTTTCTTGGATACAAAATTTTTATGAAAATTCTTTTATTTTGGTAAAAATAGACGCAAAAATAATTTAATATTTTGTCCTGTATTTTGTGAAATCATAACGGTTTAACGTGTATGGCGAATTAAAACACATTAAAATTAATTTTAAAAGGAGAGATTCTGGCGACGATTAAAATCAGGCCAATGTTATTGATTCAGGAGAAAGAATAAATAAAAAACACAGATGGTGGATGAGAATGAACAATACGAGGAAGCAATTTGATACAAATGATGAAAGTTTGGAGAATTATTTCATGTTAATGCGTGAACTTGGATCAATCTGTGATTGAGTACACATTTAAAGATGTTGTGGATGCTGCAACTAATAAGTTGTTATTGTATAAATCTACAACGGTTGACGAGTTTGAGCAAAAACTGAAGTTGCATTCCCAATTTAAGATAGACAATAATCACGCAATTGGAAAACTATCTATAATCCGAACTGGTTTTCTGTGCTATAATTATGAAGAGAAAGGACATTCATCAAGGAGATGTCTGAATAAGAATAAAGAGGTTAAGAAGTTTGTTTGTAATCATTTTGGACATATTGCCCCGGAGTACCCTGAAGATGATGATGAAAAAGAAATTGATTCTAACAAATCTCATGCTGACAATGAGCTACCTCAACTGATGTTGGCCATAAAGAAGACGATTAATTATACGAATCTATTGTTGTAGAAGTATTCTGCAGTCAGTGAAGAAGTCGGTGACAATAAACTTAGCAATTGCAAAGAAGAAAAGTTACAACTGACGACAAGTAGCGTAGAGAAGACTTGTGTCGTACACTGAAAAAAAAAATTCAGGCACTACAACCTCTTTTGTGCCAACCGTATGTTTTCTGTCACAATAGATTCAAATTCCGTTGTTGTTTCTTCAAACTTGTTCAAACTGTTGAAGAAAGTTGAAGAAAAGACAACCGAATTTGAGGTTATTGTGACAGAAAACATTCGGTTGGCACAAAAGAGGCTGTAGTGACCAAATTTTTCTTTCACAGTCGACGTATGACCAAACCAAAAGACGTCATTGCTGAAGATGAAATGCTGAAGCTCCAGAATAGCCGAATTTTTAAGATAACTCTGTACCGTAAATCTTTGCTTGATTAATTTTAAACTATAACTGAACTGAATTTTAAATGTATATATCATCAATAAAATTAAATTGTGAGCTGGGGAAGGGTGAAAAATCTTTTATGGCCAATACGAATGCGGTATGTCATATGAAAAAGCACTAAATTTGAGAAACATTGCAATTTCTTTTAAAGTTTTGCAGTGCGGAGTTTTTGAATTATTATCAACTTTAAGTTGTTTCTTTTCACGACACCACTAACATTCTTGCCCACATTTTCATCACTAACCACATTAATCCACTGGTATTTAGTTTTAAAATAATTTAGTTGTTTATCATTCTGAATATGTAACGTTCCAGCTTTTTCCGAGTCGTGTTGAGTTTCAAAAGTATCCTATTTTCCTTTTACTTATTTTGCTTGATTAAAATTAGGAATACTCTCATTATGCTGTTCAGCATCGTTATTGTATATTTTTATTCATAGGTTGAAACAAAGAAAATATTTAGCAATTAATTACAAATTTAGATTAACTTAAAAGCATCATACTTGCACAGTTCAATCATACAATTTAAAGCAAGCTACAGACCTACAATCAAATTGACAATCAATCGAAAACAAAAATAAACGAAATAAAATTTTAATGTAAAAATCCTCTAAATTTTATTTCGTTTATTTTCGTTTTCGATTGATTGTCAATTTGATTGTAGGTCTGTAGCTTGCTTAATGCAGATTTAAATTATAACCACCAAATTTCACAATTTTTGTAATATAGGTATTCACTATTAAAATATTTATAGTATTAAACATGTTTTTACAGCCATATATAAAAATAAAAATGTATTCAAGAATAGAAATTTGTAATGAAGCGCTTCTTCGTTGAAGGTCAACGAAGTCGCATAGCAGGTCGCGTTCCTGGCGAGGTTTATTTATAGCCCATTTTACGAGCTTCAATCATGGGGATCGAGTAAGAAATCCTGCCACTTCAGCACAAATAACATAATGTACGCGAAATACATAATATATACGGAAATGAGAAAAAAAGCAAGTGAAAGAATGAAACTCTGGCGACCCCCTTGGCGAAAGAGCCACGATCACCCGTCCAACCCCACATTTACTGACATACTCCCACACTCTCACACCTCATATGCTCTCACACCCTCACACCCATGCACGCAATCACCCATATCCACATCCATGCCCACATTCATACACACTTGAAACAATCCAATATCAGTGAACAACGTTCAATTATATTTTTATTACTTAATTTTGGATGATTTATATATCTTATAAAAATTCCTTAAAAATTATTAATTGTTATTTTAAGATTACTTGCGACATCGTTATTTAGGAAAAATAACATTTTATCATTCTATTTCAGTGAAAAATTGTTTATTTTAACTACAATATCATTTTGACTATCGACGTCTCGTCACGACGTCACGAAATCAGGAATCTTTGAATACAAATGTAGGATTGCTCTAAAACTTATATTGGCCAAACAAAAAGAAGTGTAAAAACAAGATTTACAGAACATAAAAGCCATATTAGATTTAACCGGCCAGAAAAATCATGCATTGCACTTCATGCTTTGACAGAATGTCATTTGGGAGTTTCTTTGGAAAATGTTAAATTAATTAAAGTAGTTAATAAAGCTTCCAATTTGGATGCATTTGAAAGCTATTTTATTTCTAAAAATCTTGATAAATGTTTAAATTTTGATCGGGGAAATATTACTTCCAATTTATTTTCAATTGTATAATTTCTAAGTTTAGTTTTCTTTTAAATTTTGTATTACTATTTTCGTTAAGTTTTCCTTGAAAAAATGTTGTCATTTTTTGATTTTCTTTTTACTTTACTTTGTTTTGCATTGCTGAAGATGGGAGATAGTTTCTCTTGAAATGCATACAAAATAATTTTGTATTTTTGAATATTGAAAAATCAGTGATATTTTTGTAATATTTAAATACAATTTTCGTTGGTGAAAATAAAAAAGGAGAAAACATTTTTTAATTAATTATTGTAGTAAAAATAAAAATAAAATAAAAGTAAAATAACACTCACCCTATGGTATTGGCCAGATCCCATTCCTCTGCTCCTAGTTCCTTCTTAGCCCATCATCTCAAGGTATGTACTCTCAAGGTATTGTTACACTTCAAAATGCTCCTACTTATTTCATTTCAATTACAAATTTAATTATTATCTTGCATTTGCTTATTTAACTATTGTTTGGTTATAAAAAATTTTTGTAAATTACTGTATACGATTTTTATTTGTTTTTGATTGAAATAAAGATTATTATTATTGTTAATATTATTATTATTATTATTATTATTATGACCATCAACAGCCCACTACCGACGACAGGTGTCTTGATCATGGTGAAGTTCTTTCAGTGATTTCATGCTGTAAGTCTTTTCTTTCTTTCAATTTCTTTCATCAGGTTTTTCCTCCCCTTGACTCAATAATTTATTATGGTAATTGTTGGCGACGGAGTATAAAACAAAAATCGGGTAGATGTTGCTCTTCCCAAAATCCATCTGTACAAGTAAGTAATCAGTGACACACGACTAGGTCTTACTTCGTCTGATCCCCCTCCGACCAACTCAGGCTCACTAATATTTACGTTGTAATTTCCTTTATCTTTGTACAGAACACCAGTAACTATCGCCACGGTACGTATCCCATACGAAAACCAAAGATACAGCACCAAAATGGTATCTCAGAATAAAAATATTGTCTTGCACAATACAAATTGATCACTTCGGGTGGTAACAAACACGGATTAATACTCAATTAACTAGGTTAAAATTTATTTTACAGAAATAATTGAAAGTGCAATACATTTGAGTACTACCGGTTAAATTGATTATCTAATTGATTACACTAATTATGCTAGCAACAGTTATTCTTTCCTTATTTTGTGTAAATTTTATTTTAATTCTATGGCACATAAACAAAATCACATTTTTTTTCAAATTAAACTCGTAATATCAAGATAAACAGAAACTTACATGATTGTCATTTTTATCTAATTTCCCGAATTCTCTGATTTTGTTTTTCGTTATCTTTGTATTTGAGTCCGATCAGAATTTTATCGCTTTATAATTTTTATTAGTTAATTCGAATTGATAATTTTCCAGTTATTTCTCAACCGGAACAATTATAGAATACTGATAGGAGATTCGATACATCAAGGTCATTTCATTGACTCGTTAACACTCGAACAACGTGTAATACAAAGAACAGCACCAAAAGATGGTGAATTGGCGCGAATCAGCACGACTTGGACAACACAACTAATCCCGGGCATTAACAGATTTTTCTGTTGCGTTGCATTTTCGACAATCACAGTATAATGCTAATTAATTTTATGACAACAATACTGGACAATGGACGATCGATTCACTCATTTTACGATTGTAACACAGATCATTCACTAAACGATTTCGCGATCTAGACAAACACATTAACACAAACAGATTTTTTTCTTTTTGTTCCATTATTTATTTAATTGCGATTGAATTTATCGACACGATATTCATTCGTTTCACTTGATCAAGCGTATTCAATTTATTTATTTACCTTCCCGTAACTAAATAACAAAAACATATGGATGTTTGACAAGACGTCAAAACACGAAATTGATTCTCATAAGAAAAACACAATAAATACAAATTTTTGTATATATAAGAAAAATAAATGGTTTTACAACTCAAATTCATTAAACGTGTTAAGCTTTCCTGTAGGATATTTATCTACGAAAATTAGTTGGACTAAAAAAAGGTTGTCTTCGCTAATGTGAACAGAGACAATTATTATGAAACGTATTTAGGAAATTACATTCTCTAATGTGTCCACTAAGGATTTATCAGGCTTTAATATCGGAGACTACCACCAATTTATAATATTGTTTGTACGGTTTATATTTGCACACAGCGGAACTATGAATCGATAATATTATAAATCGTTAATTAGCGATTAATGATCACAAATTGAACAAAGAGTATTACCATGGAAAACATAATAACTTAGAATAATTAGGTATCTTGTTAGAAGCAACATTTAATTCATGATGATTACATCACAATCAGGAACTTCCGAGGTGTCGCGGGCTTTGATAGTAATCCGACTAGTTCCAGTCGGCAATTTCGTAATATTCTCTTCAACGTATTACAAAAACTGGATTTCACGCAAAAGGTTTCAAAATGAAACAGAATCAAATTAACAAAGAAAAAGGACTCTGCAGACCCCAAAATCCAGAAGAACCAAGATCATCAAAACCACCACTTCAAATATAACTAATAATTAGCAAAAATTTCACTCACCCTTAATGGTTTCCATAAGTTTAAATATGTAGTTGGAGCATTGTGGAGATGAGACTCTGTTGAAATAATCACGTTGAATTGAATGGCGAGTTCTTGCACTTTTTATTTTAGCTGTAAAAGGATGGGTCACAACAAGATGATTTTGATCTTCGCGGAAATTCGTGCATCCTTAATATATCTACTACATCACAATTTGTTGGATCTGTTTTGGACAAGCGAACCAAACACAACACTGACCAAAGTTGATAAACGCCTTATATCATAGGACCCTGTATTAATATCGGCACTAGTAAGATTTGGTGTGTTGGTAACCAATTGATACATTTGGAACAACATCTGAAACACGTTGACTGGGACGGACTGAGAAAGAATTATAAGGAAATACCTTGGACAAATGTTTGTAGCAGGACCCTAGAATTTAGCTAAATATCAACTTTTATCTGAGTATCTGAATTAATAAAAGATAGAACGCGGTAATGTTTTCCAAACCAACTAATCACCCCTCAACAGAGCCTTGGTTCACGTGAGATGTTAATGAGGTGATGCGGAATAAACGCAATTAAGGCATATAACTCAAAATAAAACACCAGACATTTTTTATGTCTATAAGAAAAGAAAATATTTCCGTAAATGCAAAACAAAAGTTCCCTCTCCGTTTTTCGTGATGAATTTTAACCTCGGTAATTTAAAACAAATTTCGATCACCACTAAAAACAATTAATCTAAGTATACCCTAATCCTTATTCCATTCATTTACCCAAATTCCTTCCGTTTCTAGTTGACATAGTATTCTTGGGTTTTGAAAGAAGGAGAATAATGAATATTTCATACTGAATGTGCTAAACATGTCCAACTAATTCATAAAAACTTGATTAATTCAAAGTAGCAAGAGCTTCTAGAACGCTCCACTTTAATTAGTGCTAAAAAATGAATAGTTCAAGGAGAAAAATATGGCGTTTAGTGGTCGATTATAGAGTGTTCACATTATTTTGGATAAACCAGGAAATGATTTCCATAATCCAATAACCATGAAACGTTGATCGCCATCGGACGCCATAACAAACTTTGAGCAACTTGCAACTTTATTGCACACATCTTTGAAACGGTTAATTCCTGAATTTAATTATTTGAATAAAAGAAATAGTTCTTGTTTGTGTACAAACTAATCCAATTACCGTAACCGTGTCTAGTATCTGGTATCTGGTATCTTGTATATGGTGTCTGGTATCTGGTATCTGGTATCCAGTATCTGGTATCTGGTACCTGGTATCAGGTATCTGGTATTTGGTATCTGGTATCTCGTATCTGGTATCTTGTATCTCGTATGTGGTATCTAGGATCTGGGATCTGGGATCTGGGATCGGGGATATGGGATCTGGTATATGGTATCTGGTATCTGGTTTTCGGGTTTCTGGTTTTCTGGTATCTGGTATTTGATATTTATCTGGTATTTGGTATCTGGTATTTCCTATCTTGTATCTGGTATCTGGTATCATGCTTCTGGTTTTTGGTTTATCGTATCTTGGATTTGGGATCTAGTATCTGGTATCGGGTTTGTGGTATTTGGTATTTGGTATCTGGTATCTGGTATCTTACATCTCGTTTCTGATATCTGGTGTCTGGTATCTGGTATCTGGTATCTGGTATCTGGTATCGGGTATATGGTATTTGGTATCTGATATCTTGTATCTGATATCTGGTATCTGGTATCTGGTATCTGGTTTCTGGTATCTGGTATCTGGTGTCTGGTATCTGGCATCTGGTATCTCGATTCTGGTATCTGGTATCTGGTATCTGGTATCAGGTATCTGGTTTCTGGTATATGGTATATGGATCTAGGTATCTGGAAGATTGGAATCTGGTATCTGGTATCTGGTATCTGGAATCTGGTATCTGTTATCTGGTATCTGGTATCTGGTATCTGGTATCTGATATCTGGTATCTGGTATCAGGTATCTGGTATTTGGTATCTGATATCTGATTTCTGGCATATAGTGTCTGATATCTGATATCTGGAACATATCTGAAATATGGAATCTGTTTTATTTGTGTATTATTTAAAAGGTTCTTTTACTTTTTCTGCATGATAAAAATATCTCATAAAATGCTAAACGCCATGGAGCACTTTGGCCATTTTGCAGTCATTTTGGAGGTTTTGGTTGTTATGGAGATAAATAAAAATTAAAAATGCAATAATTACAAAATTAAGAGTTGCAAAATACTTATGTTTTGTTTGTAGTTTTAAGATTTCAGAGTGTGTAAGTTGTTTTCTTTTTATTAACCAAAACCATATGTATTCCATTTCCCCTAAACAACTATGAAAAATCAAACGAGCCAATTTTCGCATTATACAATAAAGAGTACTTAACAACGATAAAGGGGAATTTTAAATAATATATAGTATGCTTATGTTGGTTGTATTCAAAGACATATATCCCGCTACGTTTACCACAAGTCATTATTCATGAAAACATTCATCGAAGATAATTTAATGGTCATCAAATATTCTTTCCAATTATGGTTTTATATCTCTTTCAACATAAAATAATTATTTAAAAAAATATCATATTTCCATAATGCATAACACAAAATTTCCCAACAAAAAAAATTCCATAGCGTGAAAAATCCTCTAAAAAAGCACAAATAAAAAACCACTTAAGCACATCATGATATTTTCTAAAAAAAATCCCTTCTCCATTTACACAAAAAAAAACAACATATTTTTGAACGACAAAAGGACTGAAAATCATATCAAAAGCTTCATGATTTTTACTTTTGCTCTCTATTTGCTATTGTTTGGTTTGAACACAATCAAAACAGATTTACAACATTTGAGAAGAACATAAAAGCGCAATTCAATAAAAATGAAGTTTAAAAGGAAGAAAACAAAACAAAAAACATTTATAACAAGATATGCGATTTCTTCATAACTTTCTACAGCAATGTACAGCTTTTGAATAGAAATTGAATTTTCATATTATCAATTTATCGAAACTTTTGTCAACTCTTGCTCTCTTTCGTACTTACTGACTTTACAAAAAAAAAAATGTTTGAAAAGGATAATGATAATAACGAGATTTTTTTTTTGGTTTTCAGGTGTCTGGAATGCTACACAATACAGGACAATCATTAGTATTTCGAGTAGATAAGGATACAAAGCAGCATGTTAATATAACGGGCGGTCCATTAGCATATAGATATCAATTTGATGAAATTTATATTCATTATGGTACAGAAAATAGTCAAGGGTCTGAACATCATATACATGGATACAGTTTTCCTGGTGAGGTAAGAATTTTTGGGTTTTCATGACAATGCGTATATCATTAATAAAATTTGTTTGATTTATTTTATTTGGGAACTGGAAAATGAAAAATAATTGCAATTCGGATATTGAAGTTGGATACCTGATTGTTAACTCATATATTCGTTTAAATTCCTTTAGATTTTTGTTTTCAACTAGGGTCTTTATCTATTAAAAAAGATTGTTTGATTAATTTGTCGTGCTTTAATTTGTCGTACCCACCTGGTAGCTCTTTAAGAGACAATTTCAAATTTTTATAGCATTCAAGATTATATTTTGATCCATCAAAACCATTTTAAATATGTTCTGCTATTGCTCGATTTTGACCATGTGTGTGTCATTTTTGCCTTTTTAAAACAATAAAAATCTGTTGAGGCTGATGTTAAAAATTTTAAATTAGGAGCTGAAGTGTTACTTTTTTGTTGATTCTATATAGTTTTGTGACCGACAGTAAAGAGGTCGACAATTATAGACGAAACACAAAAAGTCACTTTAACTCCGAATTAAATACACTGTTTTTTTCGGCAAACCGTTTAATTTTTTTATAAATATGAAATTAGTACATTAAAATTTTTATAAATATGATTTTTTATCGTCATAATTACTTCCAAAACAGAAAAAAACATTTTAATTTGTATTAATAAAAATTTTTATCAAAGCAGCTTTTCAATTCAAAATTTCATAATCCAATCAAGCTATTTGTTATATTTTGTTGCCATAGTTATACAATTTCTTTGAAAAAAATAAAAAATATTTCTGCTGCCGTAAAAATATGAAATTAATTCACTTTCGCCGTCAAAATGAAATAAAAATGGCGTTTGCTTACAGACGTTTTGATTATATGTCAAAAAGTAAGACTTTAACCTTCTCGCTAGCAGCAGTGAATTTAAACTTTACAGCTGTTTGCCAAAAAACAAATTTTTTATCTTTCAACTCAAATTTTCATAATCCAATCAAAATATTTGTTATTTTTATTGTCAGTTATACAATTTGTTTAAAAGAAATAACAAATATTTTGGTCAAAGTTTTTTTATTCAACATATTTTTATTCCGAAGTTTTTTGCAAATTCTTAATTTTTAATTATATTAATAGTATGTTATTTAATTAGGAGCTAAAGTGCTACATTTTGTGTTAAGTCTATAGTTTGGCTACTTACCGTAGGGAGGCCGACGGTTATAAACAAAACACATAAAGTTACTTTAGCTCCGAATTAAATACAACACTATTTTTTGGCAAACGTTTAAATTTTTTATTAATATGAAATTAATCCATCACAAATTTTTTAAATATGATTTTTTACCGTCCAACTACGTCCAAAAGGTAAAAAATATTTAAATTTGTATTAATTATAAACAAAGTAAAAATTTTTATCAAAGCAATCTTCTAATTCAAAATTTCATAATCCAATCAAAATATTTGTTATTTTTTGTTGTCATAGTTATACAATTTGTTTCAAATGGCAAAATTTTTTCTGCCGCCGTAAAAATTTGAAAAGTAACTGCCACCGTTGAAGAAAGTAAAAGATCGCGTTACCTTATAGGTAAAAAAAGTTAGACTTTAACTTTCACCCAAGCGGCTGTAAAGTACAATTCTACAGTTGTTTGCCGAAAAAAAAAATTTTATAAATATTTTGCTTGCCATGATTAGTAAAAATAGTATATGGCACACGGACATAAGCTATTTTGAACTTAATGTGGGTTAACACGTTAACTTAACTTAGATTTAATGCGTTTACACCATATGTGGCCAAAAGCGTGAGCTTTACGTCCTATGCATCATAATCTACTACAATTGTGTCAGAGAGGTGAGCTACAATGGTGTTTGAGAGAGCAAAAATCATTTGCCATTGATTGCAAACCACAACTTTTAAGTAAATTGAGTTTATAAAAAAAAGCAAAATATTGTTCATAGATGGGTACTTTTGCGAGTGGCCGTAAAGCAATTACTTAACTAATTTACAGTCGTACATTTTAACTATATTATCTGGTCGTACAATATGGTACATTACGATGCAAGGACATCAAACTAAGATTTTTAGACGTATATGGAGTGTGCGAATGCAGGCGCCTGGCATTATTAACTTATTTCCTCCAACGGTCTTTTGATCTTTCTATCTGGACACATCTTCAACACCAAATTCAACTTCGGTTACTCCTTTGCTACATGGGCTTACACCTGTGTGAAGTTTTTCTACTAACACCAAGTATCCTCTGCATATTCTGTTCTTCCATCGGCCCCTTTTTATTTCGTTGGCACATACTGCCGGATTTAAAGAAATTTAAACACGTTTTTAGGAATAAATTTCCCAAAATCCAAAATAACTGCTAAAACTTGAGCAGCCCTAGTACAATGGCATTTTTTTCTGGAATGGAATCTTTTTCGTGGTATTTGTGAAACCAAAATCCACTAATTTCTCTCTTCATTAACTACCTCCATCTAAAATATCTTCATAACATTAAAACCTGAAATCCTTCACCCAAAACATGTTCGGTCTCTGTGATAGGAGATAGTTTAGCATTTTAATTATACTAAGCTTTTTCTTTAATGAAAGGTGACCAAAGCATAAACCTAGCTGAAGTTTAAACTCAATCGCATGCAGATGTTCTAAGTGAAATTTTCAGATATTTTCGTTTTGTATGTTAAAATGACGATCGCTTGTGTATAACAAACTTTTATTTCGATAATATAAATCTTATCAGATAACAAAAGCACTCCTATTACCAGTGGTATGTGTTATCTCATTTTAACTCATATGTCACTAGTCGAGTACGCAGAACTCACACCCGTAGAACAAAAATTAAAAAATTACAATTACAATTACAACATAGTACGACTATATTTGGAAATTGCGTATACAACGTTAGAGGGAGGAACATTTATTTATAATTGTTCATAATTGGGAACAAAGCAGACATATTTAAATCGCTAACGTTTAAAAGTATAAAATTAAAACCCTGTGAGTGATGGTAATGCCATTAGTCTAAGTCCCTTGTTGGGCGCCTTTGTAACGTAGTCGATATTATTCTCTTTTTGATACTATTAATCTTATTCTCTCTCGTTAAATGAAATTTAAATTTTATACATATCACAATGTAGCTGGCTAGATTGTAGCATCTCATTTACTACCCATCAGCACAACAGATTTATAATTAATCAATTGATAGTATGGTTGATAAATTCGTTAAAATTCGAGTCAAAAATTCTCGGAAATTTATATTCTTAGTCAACGGGTTACAGCTAACGGGCTCCTGCTTGCTGGAAGTTTTCGTTTGTTATTCCTGTGTACAAAAGTGGAGATAGGTCCTTAGTTGAAAATTAGAGACTCATTTCTATTATATCTGCTACCCCTAAATTATTTGAATGTATTGTTCGGGATTAAGGAGTTTGGAAAGTGTATCATTAGGTAGAAACACAACACGGACGATAACGTCGGACGATAAAAAAAACGTCTGCAATTTCGCTGTTGTAACCACAACAAAGGCGTCAGCGTGAAAAGCTGTCAAAAATAAAATTGCATAAACTAAAATATTTTGTTCTTTGTCAAAATGAATCTTACAGATTTCAAATTTAGAAATAACTAATTTTTACTAATAAATAGATAATAATAATTTTTCTACCAATAATTAATTTTAAAAATAAATTACAGAATACAAATTATGAAAAAAATAGAAATGAAAAATATAAATGAATAAATAAACAACTCAAAACAAAACGATTACAACCTCAGAAACGCGAAAAACATCAGAAAATCATATTTTTCAGTTGACGGCACTGTCACAATAACATTAAAAATAACCCTTGCAGCCAAATAAAAATAGAATTGATATATGGCAATAATCATCGCCGACGATAAATTAGAAATAGAATCTAAATTTTCTCCGACGAAAAAAACTTTTTCGTTTATCGCTGTAGTTCTATTTGAAATGTATGTATCCCGTGTATTCTAATGTTACAAACGTCGTCGTCGGACGATTTCGCCCGTGTTGTGTTTCTAGCTATTCCTAAACAACATGGTTTTTTTCCTGGCAGATATACTACTACGAATATGATTGAATTTGTTGATTTTGTTGTGAATACAATAGAAGAGGGTGATCAGGTTGATGTAGTATTCACCTATTTTAAAAAAGCTTTTGATAGAATTTCTAACGAAACTGTAATATCTAAGTTGCGCTGCGCTGGTGTTCGCTCTGCCATGCTCTTGTGGTTAGCTTCTGATCTTGAAGGTCGAATACATACAGTGAAATTAGGAGATCGTTTATTGTCTTAGATAGAAGTCACTTCAGGGGTGCCGCAGAGTAGTCACCTTGGTCCTCTACTATTTTTAATTTTTATTAATGACGTTGGTAGTTGTCTGATTCACTTAAAATTTTTGCTCTACGCAGATGATATGAAAGCATTTGTTAAAACAGTTACATTGAATGATTGTTTGCTTCTTCAACAAGATTTAAACCGTTTTACTTCATGGTGCCAACGAAACAAATTCGAACTTAATATTGGGAAATGTCGATTTATGAATTTTTATCATAAGAAAAATCCCATTAGCTACACGTAAAATTTAAACAGCACTGTTATTGAAGGAGTGAATATTTAAGGATCTCGGCATTCACCTTGATTATAGTCTAAATTTCATTCATCATACTGAAATAATAATAAAAAAGGTCAATGCTATGCTCTGATTTATGTTTAGAATATGTAGACTTCCGAGATGCTGCTACGTTTAAAACATTGTTTTTTTCATTAGTTCGATCTCAATTAGAATATTTATCTATAATTCGGAACCCACAAAATGTTGTGCGAGTTAACCATATTGAACGCATTCAACGGAAATTTAGTCGCCGAATATGTCGTTATTGGCTTAATTATCAGGAGTATATCCCTTACAAAAACAAGTATCCACAATATACTGTCAAATGTATTCACAATTTTTTTAGATTACAGTTTAAATTTTTATATCTATCCTATTCTTACACATGAAAAATTAAAAATTGAGAGTTTGTTCATATAAATTTTAATTCGAAAATGAAATAAGGAACGTAAAAACCATTACCAAAATTTTAGTAACATTTCATTGCGAGAATTTTCGTAAAATGCTTTCAAGAATACCATTTAAACATTTTCGTAATACTTTGACATTAAAGTAGATACCCAAAATTTTCGTAATGGTTCAAGAATAGGGCCTGTAATGAAGTGCCTCTTCATTGGCGAACCAATGAAGCGCATAGCAGGTTGCACACCTTGAAGATTAATAACGCCGAAGCGACTAGCATTCAGTCTTCGTGGATTTGATAAGAATAATCCTGCTTCTTCAACACAAATACAGAAATGTACGTAAATTACGTGTTTAGACAGAAGTGGAAAGAATACAAGTGAGAGAGTGAGACTCTGGCGACCCCTTTTACAAAGATCCGCGATTATCACGTTCTACCCCCAAATTCACCCCCATACGCCCACATTCTCGCACTTCATGCATGTTCACATCTTCCCACACACCCACACACACACCCACACTTACACCCAAACACCCATATCCACATATATGCCCATGTAGCAAAGCAAGACAATTAAGTACAAAGGAAGACATTTGGTAATTATAGTAATTATCGTGGTAATTATTCTGGTAATAATTTTTATAACTGACATTTGACCATTCGGATTAAGTCCACAACATATGCCGTAGAAAATAGATTTCATGTTTGACCTAGCATGACAACCAATATATGTTGATACGAGATATATGCATTATCCCTCAAGAATAAATTGAGGTCTGGTCTAAGTACCTATCCAGGTTCGAATAAAAAAAAATCTTTCAATGATCAATGAACATCAACATCATTTATAATATGACCAATGATACCATTACTTGTAAACTGACAACCAAATCGTAGGTTACATGAAAACATCACACATTATATTTATATGCAGCCCAATTGCAACTCTAGAATTAGCATAACCAGACTCAATTGTTATTATTGAGAACTTTAAGACCAACCAATAGTTAGTCCGCTGTAATCGTTGTGGAAATAAATAATAACCAAAAGACGATTCGAGCCAACCAGTAATACGTCGTGACTTGCGATAAGATGCCATTCGGTCCAAATTCTGAGCATATTCACAACATTGGTTTAGTTATTCAAAATAATTTTCGCCAAATCTGATCATAATCCCAAATTGAATAAAAACTGTTGTTCTGTTTGACGCATAGAAATACTAGGCTAAATCTTTCAAAGTGGGTTAGCAGTGATAGATTACGTCGGTTACGATTATAACGGCATGAATGACTCCCTTATACGCCAGTTACAGGTTACATAAAGATTATTAGGAATTGAGCAACAATTTAAAAAAAAAATAAATTGGAAAAAGTGAATTGTTTATAATCATTTTAAAGTTAATTTGTAGTGTACCACACATACACACCCCATGCTTTCACGTGCAAGCATCGACAATCACACACACATTCATTCATACGTACACCCATTCACGCGCATTCGTACCTTCACTTTAAAAAAAAATTAATTAAAGAACACTCACCCCATGGTTAAAGAACACTCACCCCATCCAGACCGGCCTCAATGTCTTAACGTTCAGCACTCCATTCTCGGTGTATCCTCCAGCATACAAATTATATTAAACACCGCTGCAGGCCTGAGTATACGGATGTCACGTTTATATTCAGATAAGCTGGGTAATGGTGTAATAAAAAGCGTATGTTGCGCCACAAAAATTAGGCGATTACTGATAAGTGGTAGGAATAATAAAAAAAATGTTGCACCACAAAGGCTAGATGAATACATTTTCAAAATTCTAAAAATATTGCACAAATTATTATAAAATCAAAAATTCAAACTTTTTTCAAAATTCCAAAAATTATAATAAAATCAAAAATTAAAAATTTTTCAAAATTCTAAAAATATTCCTAAAATTCTTACAAAATCAAAAATTGAAACTTTTTTAAAAATTCTATAAATATATATAAAATTCAAAAACTCTATTTCTTTCAAAATTCTAAAAATTTTGCAAAAATTATAACAAAATCGAATATTGAAAGTTTTTTTAAAATTCCAAAAATATTCCAAAAATTAGAATAAAATTGAATATTTAAACATTTTCTAAATTCCAATAACATTCCAAAAATTCTTTAAAATTTAAACTTATTTTAAAATTCTAAAAATATTGCAAAAATTATTACAAATCAAAAATTGAAATTGTTTTCAAAATTCCAAAAATTATAATAAAATCAAAAATTTACAATTTTTCAAAATTCTAAAAATATTCCAAAAATTCTTAGAAAATCAAAAATTAAAACTTTTTCCAAAAAATCTAAAAATATTGCAAAAATTATTACAAAATCAAAAATACAAACTTTTTTCAAAATTCCAAAAGTATTTCAAAAACTATAACAAATTCAAAAATTTCCATGTCCAATTTCATTTTCAATTGCATTTACGTCATAAAAACAGCTACATTTTTTTCCAAAAAATTGGGTAAAAAAATAAATGAAATCATTTTTTGACACACTTGATATTATTTTTTTGACAAACTTATAATGCCATAATTCTCAATAATAATAATAAAATTTCATTTCAAACAAATAAGTGATATTATTTTTTCCCGAAAAATTGGGCAAAAAATAAATAAAAATCTTTCTTTTGATACACTTGACAACATTTTTTTGACAAACTTATAATGCAATAATCTAGTTTTTGATCTCACATACCAATCAATACCATCAAGATTTTTCCAAATTCAATGTTCCTACTAGTAATCACTTAAAATGAACGTTTTTTAAGCCAAAAATATGAAAAATTGCTATTTTTGACACACACAATTATTTTTTTTGACACAAGTCTGGCACAGTTATCGATCACAGCGTCCTTTTGGACCTGTCCTATGTGTATACCTATTTTTAGAAAAAAAATTTTTGAAATCCCTCCAGCGGTTTTCTCTGCAGCGTAGGTAATGACGGTCGGACGGCCGGCAGACAGACACACATTTTTTTTTGCTTTTTTAGAATCAGTAGGTCCTAAAACGTCGAGAAATGCCAAAAAAAGTGGGGGTAAGAATTTCATTTTTAGCTCATGAATGTAATACTTAGGTCTTTCAGACCGAAGTAATTGCTAAAATCTATTTCTTTCCGAGTTATTTATTTATCTTTAAAATTTTATCATAATTTTACTAACTTATAAATTTATATATTATATTAATCAATTCAAAGTATAAATTCCATTGTCTTACAATGTTTTTAGATCTAATAAAAGATTATCTTTTCTTCTTCTTTTTTATTCAAAACCAACAAACTTCTCTTCGATTGACCTGATTTTTAAAAAAGTTTGCTTTAGAATTCTGTTTATTTTCTTACATGGAGCATCAGTAAAAATAATGGTTAGAAGAAATTCAACAACAAAATCATAATAAATTATGAATTGTCGTTTTCGTTTTATCTTTACAACTACGATTTCCATGTTCTGTCGATATAATATGATAATGCATTGACAATTATATTATATCGATTAGATTCCTATAATTATATCTTAGGGTATAGAAATCAATAAATTCATAATAATGTTATGTAAATTTCTCATTGGTTTTTTCTTCCCCCCAATGTGACCATTTCTGTTTGTGTACACAAAGTCCATATATGCATTCGACTAAGATTGATGGATACGTTAAAAGCATAAAATAACAAAACTAATGGATTTGAATGATTTTAATTTTATTGGAAACAAAAGCTATCATTTTGAAAATTTTGTCATTTAATATCGTATCCTTAAAGATTTTCAATTTATAAAAAGAAATAAATAAAAAGCTTTACAATAAAATCGTTTATCTTTTCTCTTATGATTTATGAACTGTATTCACTTTACAGACAAAAATATAAGATGAATCATGTTACAGTCATTTTTATATATACAAATAACACATTTTAACTTTTTATTATTTAATACTAACATAATAAAAATATATTTCGTCAAAAGCTAATTAAAATTCTTATTTAAAAAATTAATAAGTTTTATGTCATCATAATTTCCGTTTCATAATTTGATGAATAAGTTTAAAATGAGATTAAATTTTTTTTTCTGTGTTATTGCAGGATTTACCTGAATTAGTAAATATTTTCCAAAAACGAATAAGAACAAAAAAAAAAAATTAATAATCATTTTCGCTAATTTTCAAAACAAAATGTAATTAACATGTAAAATTTAGAGATGTAGATTTCTAGATAAACATCAGGTCTATAAGTGTGTCTCGATATGTGATTTTGTGTGTGAAAATATTTTTGTTGTTGGATTTAATCATAGAAAATGTTTTAAATTTATACAAAAATTGTATTGAAAAATTTGGGTAAAAGCGCCAACAGAGCCAAATACTCCCTAGTCTGTTGACTATTTGGTTGTCTTTATGACTTATCTTATATGACCGCGTTATATTTCGAAACTTTAGAGTAGGTCAGGGCTTCGAAGTAAGGTCTTTAAGAAATTGCACTTTTTTATCGAGTCAAGTGGGGTTAGGGTATCACTTGAAAGGGCTCCACTTCAGAATTTCTAAAAATTGTATTTTAGAATTTTGGACCCCACCATTTTTTGTATAAATTTGAAAAACGGTTTTTACAGTTGTTTCTTTCCTCACTAAGCTCTGGGCCTCATCGATCGAAAATCTTAAAAAGTATTTGGAAGGATACTGAAATTAGTATATATTTAATAAAAATATAGAAAAGTGTCTAAAACTCATAATGATATTTATTAAGGACGTCGGAATGAGAAGAAGTAAAAACATCATTTATAAACCGGTCAAGTCGGGTGTCATTTGACCCGAGTTATTATAGTTGTTATAATAGTTATTATATTTTAAAAGTTATTTGTAGTACAAAACTGTTCAAAGTCGGTGCCACATTGACGAATAACCAACCAATACAACTCGGGCTTGGCACCGATTTTCAACAGTTTTGTACTACAAATTGCTTTTAACATATAATAACTATTATAACAACTATAGTAACTATAATAATTATAATAAAAAGTAACTATTTTAATATAGTTACTTTGCTTAATAGAGTAATTTTTTTGTCTATAGTAAGGTATAATTAAATTAAATTAATCAAAATGTACGTATTTTTGTCTCTAAAAGCCACAATTGAGTTATTTTTCACTTTTTTGTGTCTCTTTTGTTTTTTCTGAAGTCGGTTCTATTTTTTTTTTAAATGTTTTCTTGTATATTGTAATGAAGCGCTGCTTCGTTGTATGATCAACGAAGTGGCATAGCAGGCCGCGCACCTAGATGATATTTATTTAGCCCCAAGCTAGCTTCAGCCTGTGGGGACGAGTAGATATTTACCTGCTGCTCCAGTAAAAATAACAATATTGTACGCGTATCTCATCAAAACGGATTAAACGAAAAAGCAAGTGAAAAAAGGTAGACTCTGGCGACCTCCATATGTGAAAGAACCGCGATCACCACGTCCAGCCCCACATTTACTCACACATGCACACCCTCTCGTACCTCATACACCCACTCACTGACATGCACACACACACACACACACACACACACACACACACACACACACACACACACACACACACACATACACACACACATACACACACATACACACATACACACACACACACATACACACACACACACACACACACATACACACACACACACACACATAATTTTAATCAGATAAGTCATATAAAGGAACAATTCCAAATTGCAACGCTATATATATAAACAGGTAGAATTTGTTTAATTTGTTTTTTTTGTTTTTCTAAACAGAATTAACGCCGCACAGGCATCACAAAGTTAATTTCACTAGAAATTCTTTTAAGGTATTAATAAAATAAACCACGATCCTGCAGGGATAATAACACCAATGGGTTAAAAGAAAAATACCAAAACTACTACAATAAAGATGGAATGTTGAAGGTCACACTTTTAATTTTATGTTAAAAGTTCTTAGATTCCTAAAAAACATCGAAGGGTTTACTCGTTTTTTTACATTTTTAGTTTGCTAAATCTATTTTTATTTGTTCTCGATACCAAAATAGTTGTATTTATACCTCGTTATAAAGCGCATGAATTAATATAATTTAATTAAGGTATTTTTCTATTGCAATGAACTCTTGTTATCCTCAACAAAAAAAAACAAAAAATCAAGATTTTAGTTGTAGTTTCCTTTACCCCCCCCCCCCCCACCCCTCACATTCATACTTACATACATATACGTATACAAAAAAAACTGACTCACCCCGTGGCAAGTCTGAATCCCACTCCTCCTTAAACCTGGCTAAGACTTAGCCCATTGTAATGAAGAGCTTTTTCATTGGTGAACCAATGAAGCGGCATAGCAGGCTGCGTACCTAGAGATTATTAACTCCTTAACGACTAGAGCTCAGTCATCGTGAATTTGATAGATTAATACCTGCTGCTTCAACACAAATACAGAAATATACGCAAACTACGTGAATAAACAGGAGTGGAAACAATACGAATGAAAAAAAATGAGACTCTGGCAACCGCTTTTGCGAAAGAACCACGATCAGCACGTCCAACCCCCACAATCATTCCCATACGCCCATACGCCCACACACTCACACTTCATATACTCTCGCGCACTCCCACACATACACACTATCATCCATACTCACATTCCTACCTACATTCAAACATCCTCGAGGCAATCCAATATCATTGAATGATGGTTCAAAAGAAAATAATTAACGTCTTTTTTGTTTGGTTTGATGATTTAAAAGTGCTATGTAAATTTCCTAAAATTTGTTTTCATCTAATAATTAATTGGTATTTTCTGGTTGTTTACGTCAACGTTAAGTAGAAGAAACCAGATATTTAGAACTATATCTCCGTGACGAATTGTTTGTTTTACCCACACTATTATTTTGTTTATCTTCAATTGGATGAAGTGAATTGTATTGTTCCATACACGTATTCCATCATCATTCACCTCATTTTCGTGCTCGACTCCACTGTTACTTGCAATCCCATTATCCAAAGAAGTTCGGTCGACATACCCTCGGTATAATTTAAATGTTGGTATAACTTCTTGTAATTTCATTTCAGCATAGGTTTGCATTTTGATTTTATGACAGGAAAATATTCTACGATACGTTCCCTTGTGTTTTTGCAAATTATAGGAGTCATTAGGATCACCAAAAAAAGAAAAAAAAAAAAAAGGAAAACAACAATGTTTATTGGGTCAGCCAACCGGTTCAGTTTCATCGAATATAATTTATAATAACTAGCAAACTATTACGGGCAATATTTACCCTTTGAACATCTTCAACTTGGTTATTCCCTAAACCCATCAATGATGTACCTGAATTGAAAATGTAATATAAAATTATTGGCAACAATAGAATGAATAGGTCATTATAAGGAAAAGATTCCGAAAATGGCATTGCCGCTATATGAGAGTTGTTGTCGGGGGATTTCACTAAATGATTTATATTGTTTGTATTATTGCAACTAATACTACAGATGTTACCGCTGCAATTATTTGGTAAATGATGAAGATTCAGTTTTATGCAGATTTATAGTTGGTTTTGAACGTCCTAGATTATTCTTTACTTGATAAGTTTGGCAATACACTGCTATCGCAATCAAGTATTTAAGTCAGGCCGACCATCTCCCCATCGTTTTATTATTACCCGCCTTTTTGGTGTTAATTTTTTTTTATTTTAAACTGGATTGTACTACCAGATTCTACAAACAACGTTAAGTCTTGGTTTGATGTCATGAAAATAATCGAGAACACAAAAAAAATCAAACAGGTTTGACTACCGATCAAAACATGTCGGTCGTTTTTACGACCTATGATAACCGTACAACATCTTGACGAATCTTATCAGTCCATCAATCGACTAAGTTCATCAAATACCAAACAAAATGATGAAACCTGCAAAACCATTTACGAATTTTCAGCCATAAATGTTGGTTATAGAATCATTATCCGAACAAAATTTAGTTTTATTTATTTGCAATTATTCAAGTCACAAACACACGCTCTCACACCCGCACGCATAACTACGATCATTCATACAAATTAAAGTTAAAAAAAATGCAAGGTCACTCACCACATGATTATATCCGCCTGGCCTCATTCCCTCAATCCGATTCCTTTATTTAGCCATAATATCCCATGTATGACTCATAAATATTTCGTAACAGCCTTAGATTAAAGTGATAGATGACACAGCACCAAGTAACGTGATGGTTAACCCTATAATCCAACAAGTACGACGAAAATGTTGCAATGGAGATAGAGGTGACAATAATAAATTTTCTGTCCCAGCGTACACGATAACTCTTGTACTTTTGGTTTTCCTACATGCGATCGCAGTACATCAAACATAAAATACTTCTATTTTGCTTTGTATTTAAACTCGTTATAATTTTAAGAGTAATGGACAATCTCTTATTGAGGTCACTAAACACCAAAGTTTAATTCTAATTTAATAAGACAAACGTCACAAACGACACAAATTACGTTATTATTGCTTTTATTCTTTTGGTATAAATCATTAGGTTTACACCCACTGTAATTAAGTTCAATAAACACATTCATGTAAAATAAAATTTAATTTCTAACTTAATAAATTTAGACGTCACAAGGACACAAATTATGTTATTATTCTTTTTAGTGACACCAAGCTGTAATTCTAATATTTTACGCACAATGTAATTGAGTTCAATAAACATTTTTATCTAAAGTAAGAGTTGAATTCTAATTTAATAAATTTAGACGTCACAACTTAAGTTACTAGTTGTTTACATATAACATTCTTTTCTATCACAATTGAGTTCTTCTAAGTTGTCAGTGACTTTCTCAGCGTCATTTATAAAAACCGAAACTAACAAAACTGGTTTGTGTATTAATTTTTCATTGTACTGACCTTGTTCAATTTCATTCCGTTGGTGTAACCACATGGATATTTGGATTTAATTTTAACAATTTGACTACATTACACAATTAAATTTAACTATATATGCACGAACAACTTAGAATATACTTCACGAACGGTATTTACAGTCAGATGGACTACACATCACATATAAATTTCTTTTCTTTTGATTGTGACACATTTGATATTTATATTTTCACAGCACATAGATTGTCATTCCCAGAATGGAAATTGTAATCCTTATCTCGACTCAACTGGATGATCAGATTATTCTTTTTTTTGTAGTTTATTAATTCTTCCTCACGGAAAAAAAAACATTCCATAGATTAATGACAAAGCACCAAAAGCCAAAATGTGTCACTTTCATCATAATACTCGACTCAGAGATCAGAGTAAAAGGCAATAATAGACTAAGAGAGAGAGAGTGAGACCATTTCATCTCTTATATAGTTGTTTAACTTCGAAAATTTCGCTACCAATTTCGTAGTAGGGGAAATATGCAAGATAATGTTAGTACATTTTCCCTTTTAAAATGATTACTGATTGTTACTTTGTCGTACATAAAAATTACAAGTTAACTTCACGAAATAAGTTATTCACAACGTATTTGGAAGAAATATTAATATATTTGAATGGATTAAACATAGGTTTAATCGCTTTCATGATGATTACGTACGACGGACCAATAAATTACAACCGTATTACAGTGAAATCTAGATTTATAACGGAAAGTGAAATTGTTAACATTAACTATATAAGAAATTTACTATTTTTTTTTTTGAAGAAAATGACAAAACGGTCTGTGGAATAATAGTTTTTAAATATTTAGACGTTTGGACAAATATGCACAGCTGTTTGAGGTTTGAAAATATTTTAGAACAACTACGGTTAAGGTCCGGAGGACCTAAAAAAAACGAAAAGAAAAATATGGCGACTCACCCACTGATTTTAATAGTCCCAGCATGAAAAAACAAACAAACACATAATGTGTCATCCATTTTGTGTTTCTTTTTTGGTGATTGGTTTTGATCTAGTTCACTGGCAATAAGGAAAACAGTTTCTTTTGTAATCTTTACTTTGCTAATCCCAGGCAAATCTCATTGAATCCAATATCAGGATTATCTCGACATATGATTTAATTTCCTTATTTAGGCCAAATCATCCATGCCTGCTTGACAACACGACAGCAAAATAAAAACTCCCACCACTAACAGAACTAAAATCACCAAACGTCAAAAACCACGATCCAATAGGAAAATTAAATTGAAACTAAGAGAGCAATCCCATCTCGCGGCAGTTATGTTTAGTATTCGCCACGCCGTTTGTAAACAATAACATAACGATAGAAACGATAAGTTTGTTTCTCGGGTATTTGCTATCGTTAAATTTTTGTCCCCACTAAGGAATTTATACAACTAATTTGTATCAAAATTGGAAAAGAACTATAAAAAAATATTGATTAGGAAACGATTGTAAGAAATTATATAGGGAAATAGCGCGATTCCGAATTAATGAGATTGCACAACTGTTCTATGACAACTCCAAACAGAAACTGTTGCGATAGACGATAACGATCTGAATATAAGAAATTAGGCCCAAAAAAACGACAACAACTACAGAAACTGTTGTTAATGTCACTTAAATGCGTGTGGGAAAGCAGGACGAGTCCAAATTACGAAGTTTGAATAATAGTCTTATGACAGTTACGAAAATTGAATAATAGCTTCGTTACAATATACACCTCCACATTTTGACACTGATTGACAGAAAAATTTGAAAAAATTCACAGAGACAGGGAGTTTGATAAATTTTTAACGAAAAATATAGCAAAGTCTCAAATAATTATGGTTTTTTATTTTTAGGGGATGGGACCCAAATAAGTGGGATGTCATTAGAAAGAACAACAAATTTAAGAAACATTGTAGTTTTTATTAGAATTTTGTGGTGCACAGTTTTTGAATTATTGTAAAAAATTGCAGCTTAAAGTTGGTGACCCCCAATCTCTTCTATGTGTTGACGATGACTGACAGAAGTGTTTGAAAAAATTCACAAATACAGGAAATTTGGTAAAATTTTAACGACAAATAAAAAGCGAAATCTCAGATAATTTTTTTTCTGTGTGTTTAAACTTTAAGGGTTGGGAGTGGGAAAGGTGAAATAAGATTTGTTGACCCAAATGAGTGGAACTTGAGAAAAAATTGATAATGAATGATGAGAAATATATGAATAAGGCATAGCCAAAAAAAGATCTGGCCTGCAAGCTAGAAAGATAGAAAACAATATATTAATAAATTTATAAGGAAAGACTTTTATATAAATTCTTGCTCTATTCATACCTCCTCTCGTATTTATTTCAGATTCAATTGTATGGATTCAACAAGGAACTGTACCAGAATATGTCAGAAGCACAACATAAGTCACAAGGAATTGTAGGCATTTCATTAATGGTTCAAATAGGGGATACACCAAATCCAGAACTTAGAATTATAACTAGTACATTCAATAAAGTATTATATAGAGGTAAGTCGGAAATAAACGCTATATATTTATATACAAGCGGAGCCGTGAATGTGTTATTGCCACTTATTATGTATTCAGTGAGTGGTAGATTTGGCTATTCACCTTAGTTATTGTTTTAGCCAAGACACTTTAGTAAACTTTGTGAATGATTAATTAACATTCAAACAAATCGTTACAATTGTATTTTGTAACTTTAGAATTTCAATGTAGGAATTATTTATAATAAATAAATGATCTCCTACAACTTTATTACTGTGATTTGCGGCTTTAAAGTATCACTTTTCAACTATTTATTTTGTTGTCATAGCTACGTCCAAAAAAGCAAAAAGCATACAAACAAATATAAGTTTAAATTCTATGAAAAATAAATTTTTTTATCAAAGCAACCCTTAAATTCAAAATTTCATTATTCAATTAAAATAGTTGTTATCATTTGTTGTCATGGCTACACAATAATTTGAAAAAAATAATAAATATTTTGTCAAAGGTTACTTGTTCCACATATTTTTATTTTAAAATTTATGAAAAATTATAATTTTAATTCAGAACAAACAAATTTTTTTTTAAATATTTTGCTTGCGGCGAATAAAAAATAGTATATGATGCACGGGCCTAAGCTATTTTGGACTTGGCTAGCGCTTCGATTTGCAAACTCCACATCCGTCCAAAATCTTTAGCTTTACGTCCTAGTATCATAATGTATTATTTTTTCTTCATTTTCTTTTGACAATAAAAATTTGAAGAAAATCAAAAATTGTGTGAAAATCGAGGTAACATAGATTACACAATAGATAAATTACCCATTATTGGCTAAAATCCAATATTAAAATATTGTTCCGATGATAAAAATAATATTTAAATCATATCCCTACACTGAACAAGTTTATTTTAAAGTTCTTGTTTATATTAAAATCATAGAAAATGGAAACGCAGTTCAAAAATTAAATTTTTTATTGCAAAATATTTTAATAAGTTAAAAAATCTAGAACATGTTTCATTGGTGGAAAAATCAGTGTAGAAATCTCGGCTAGAAATACCCCAAAGCTAACTCCAACAAATATACCAAAAATATAATAACTGCCAGCCAAATGATGAATACTGAGCTTAGTTGGTTTAGGTGTTTTTATAGGCTCTTTCAAATACTTTTCATCTATAAATGTATCAGCCCAAACTTCAATTATCCCAGAAGCTAGATACCGTAACAGCTCCTCACTAATAGTGTGTGCAAGAAATGAACCTTTTCGCACAAAAATTGTTACCGGAAATAACATTATTTCATCTCTTCCAATAAAATAAATGCCATCGTTATAATATTTATAATTAGCATAAATCACATGTGCTTTTGTACTAAGAACAGCTCCATCAAACTTTGGATCTCGTAATTGTTCCCAATAGAACGAACGCATTGATTGATTGTACAACACCATTCGAGATTTTATTTCTGGGTAAGAATCTACATAATTTTTACCCGAAAAAGCAACATAAAATGTAAATTTGTCTTGTATCATCTTATCAATGGTATCAGGAGGAGTGAAATTCTTTGGTTGTTGTAGATAGTTAAAAAGTGATCCTTGATACGAATTTCGTAGCACCAAACATCCTAAAATCCAAATCATAGCTAAAGTTCTTGCAAAGTTTCGTAAAGGGTTCGATAATATTTGGCCACCCAAAAAAATGCTTATCATGCTTAAAAATGGACTGCAATTATTTCGTCCTAATACAAAAACTCTGATATTTATGGAGCCAAATTTTAAAACTATAACTGTAACAAATCCAAGCGTAAAATATGTCAATAATATCATCCAAATTGTGATCACAAATGGTCGAAATAATTTATCAAATGGTGTATACGGTTTGCCGGGTGGTATCACAAAACACAACTGGGATTGTAAATAGTTAATTGTTGGTTCCATAAGCTTTGAACGATCGTATGTAATGCCAAATGCTCCTAATGTTATGTTCGCTTCGTTTTCAACAATCATTTTGATTGCACCTGTTGAACTACCATTTTTTAAAATTTCACCCCAAGACTCTCCGTATGGTGGTATTTTTATAACCGGTGTAAATTTAAGACGTTCCGATAAAAATTTTAAAAGAATTCCTTCTACTCCTGTAAATTCAATCTTTCCGTCTGGCTTTTTTTTCATTTCGATGAATGGTGGTGAATTGAACGTTGCTATATACAACGGACAACCGTACATATTTTTAGCTTTCGGTGGAAATATTTTTCTCTTTTTCAAAAAACTGCTATTTTTGAAAATATTCCATATAACTGGTTTTGTATTTCCACATTTCTTTTCCGAATACGGAAAATATGTGTACATTAAACAAGTTGTATTAAATTCATAGCTCATCAAAATCACATTAATATTGGTAATGTACAAATTCCAAGCATCGTTAAATATTTTTGAAATTATTTCTAAAGGTTTGTCTTTATTGTAGCTCGTTAAAATTACAACAAAATATCCAGTTACATCATAAAATTGAATATTTCTTTCTGAAAAAATGTATCTGTAACAAAAGAAAATAATTTTTCGTTTGTTTTAATTTAATTAAAAAGAGACAGAAAAATCTTACCTAAAACTTGTAAACGAATCAACAAAGATTAAATTAAAAATTCTTAAACTTGTGTCTGGCGTTCTGGTTTTCCAATTAATTGGTTCCAAGCGATAAACTACCATTTTGCTTGTATGATACAAAATTTCATTTATTATATCCGATTGTGTTTGTATGTTGATTCTATTTACAGCTGCTCTAGAAATGGATAAAGCATCTGAATTCTTTGAAAAAAAATCATTTATCACTTGAACAATTGCTGATGTTAATGGAGTTCCGTATTGTATTCCTTCAAAAATGATACAACTACATTGATTGATTAAAACGAATTGAAAGAGTAAAATTGGGACTTTTTTCATGTAATTCATGTTGTTACTTTAGGTAAGATTGACTTCAGAGCTACGATAGTTTTGCTATTGTAAGGTTATTTTTTAAAATATTTTCATGTCGAACAAAAACATTTCTGATTCTTATCAATTTAATTTGCATTAAATTAAATTGCAACATAAAATAAATACATCAACAGAATTTTAAAAAATAGGGTTTCGTTTGTTTGTCTGTTATTATGTTGCATTTGATTAGCTGGTTTGGTAGCACGAACATGTTTAAAAAATATTTAAAATGATAGTGTTTACATAACGGTTTAAATGTGTTAAAGGCGCTTAGTCTAATAGTTTTCGGCAAAAAACTTTTATAATGACATTGGTTTTAGTTTTTGCAGCGATGTATATCAAACATAAAACTCTGCGTTTAAGCACAATTATTTTTATCTCTTTTTAGAAATTTATTACAAAACCTACAAACACGAAATTAATGAAAAGAATACTCAGCAAACTACTCAAAAAACTCTCCATTTAGCGTTTCTAGAAAATTTACAAAATCAAAAATTCATAATTTCTTTCAAAATTCCAAAAATATTCTAAAAATTAAAATAAAATCAAAAATTTAAACTTTTTTTTAAACTTCTAAATACATTTCAAAAATTATTACAAAATCAAAGATTGAAACTTTTTTCAAAATTCTAAGACTATTGCAAAAATTATAACAAAATCAAAAATTTAAATTTTTTTAAAATTTTAAAAATATGGCAAAAATCATAATTCAAACAAACTGTTTTCAAAATTCTAAAGATATTCCAAAATTTATAACAAAATCAATCTTTTGACAAACTTTTTTCAAAATTCCAAAAATTATAATAAAATTAAATATTTAAAATTTTTCAAGATTCTAAAAATATTCCGAAAATTCTTTTTTCAAAAGTCTAAAATTATTGCAAAATTTCTTGATTCATAAATTCAAAAATCCAAACTTTTTCCAAAATTCTAAAAATATTGCGAAAACTATAACAAAACCAAATACACAAATTTTTTTCATAAGTCAAAAAATATTACAAAATTAAAAATTAAAACTTTTTCCAAATCAAAAATTCGAAATTCAAAAACTTTTTTCAAAATTCTAAAAATATCACAAAAGGTATAACAAAATCACATAACATTTTTGTTAACAACATCATTTTTCAACATTCCAAAAATTTTAACAAAATCAAAAATTTCCATGTCCAATTTCATGTTCAATAACATTTCATGTCAAACAAATTATTAATTTCATTTTTTTTTTCAAACAAATGAGTAAAAACAATGAAAATCATTCTTTTGACACACTTTACAACAATTTTTTGACAAACTTATAATGCAATAATCTCGATTTTGGTCTCACATACCAATTCCAACCATCAAGATTCCTCCGAATTCAATGTTCCTATTCGTAATCACTTAAAAAGAACGTTTTTAAGCAGAAATAGGCTAACTTCCTTGTTTTTACACACTTGACGATTTTTTTGACACACTTCCGGGACAGCTATCGAACACAACGTCCTTTCGGCTCTTACCATTGACCAAAACTATTTTTAGAATTTTTGAAATCCCTCCAGCCGTTTTTCGTCGGTTGTGACAGCCGGCAGCAGACTTCTTCAGTCCGAAGTAAAATGTTTATTACAATATTTAAAGTGCTCAGCTGACTCAATTTTACTTACTTTAAATAACACCGGCACCCAAAAAAAACAAAGTGGTCTGTACTTCGGGCGCCACCTATCTACGGGCATGTTTTTCGACCTGCGATATACGAATTTCAAGTCAGTTTTAGTCGTCCACCTTCCAACTTCAAATTGCGGAAAGCCGTGAAAAATAGTGAAAATTGGATGTTTTGGTAGAAAAAAAAATTTGGGGATCTAAGACAAGCTCAATTTTCATGTATTTTGACCTCTTGAACACAAAAAACGTATTAAATAGAGCTTACAAGATCTTTTCAACTTTTTTTTGAGTGTTTTTTGAGTGTTTGAGATTTTTTGAGTGTTTGAGAGGAATCTGGACCAAATATATTGCATATCCAGATTACAAAGATCGAATAACAAGAAAATTCTCCTCGATCCAAGACTACAAGATTTTTTTTATCAATATAAATAAAAATTTTTGCGATGTTTGCCATTTTTAAGGGTTTTTTTACAATTCTCTCGGATTCAAAACAGCTTATAACCTAAGCACACTTATAATTAGTATTTACGAGATCAAAATACATGAAAATTGAGCTTGTCTTAGATCCCCAAATTTTTTTTTATACAAAAACATCCAATTTTCGCTATTTTTCACGGTTTTTCGCAATTCGAAATTGGAGGGTGGATGTCTAAAACTGACTTGAAATTCGTATTCCGCAGATCGAAAAACATGCCCGTAGATAGGAGGCACCCCAAGTACAGACCACTTTGCTTTTTTTGCGGGCCGGTGTTATTTATCCTTTAAAAATTGGAGTCTTCAGACAACCGTGCGAAGTTCTGCGTAGTATTGCGTTTCTGAAACCCATCACCAAATTTGTCAATGGCATTAAGTTTTAGACTTTTACATCTCCTAATATAAAAATCGTTGAGAGTTCAAGTTGATCATAAATAGTACGGTCTGTAACGGGGAGAATTAATTATAATAAAAACTACATTTTTAAATCGAAAATTTTCTTTTGTAACGTGTTATTTATACCCTCAGGATCATTCGTCGGTCATAAAAAGTTGGTGGTCGACCTCCCTTATTTTACTACCCCTTAATATGTCTTTTATCAAAATAAAAAATTTTTGTCAATTTATAATATTTTAAATAATACGTTTTTTAGCCTGGAAATAGGTTCCCACATGTAACGCATATAATAACGTGAAAAGCGGAAAATCGAGAAAATTTCACCGAATTTCCAATTTTAGAGCATTATTACGAGTTGCATATCATTTTCAATGTTTTTAAGTACGCTGGCAACGAACTTTCACTCAAAAAGTAAAAATCTTTAAAAAGCATTCGAAAACTGTGAAAATTATTTGGAAATTTTGGAAAATTATGATTGCAAAACCATGCAATATATCGTTTAGTGTTTTTTTTGTCTCCGATCTCAAATTTAATATTTATAATGAAATTATTATTTTTATTTTTATTTGGCTTAAATGATTTTACACATTTAAAATTATTTGGTATTAGCCAACGACTAATACCAAATAATAATATAATATTTGGCTAATACCAAATAATTTTAAATGTGTAAAATTTATAATGAAGAAAATTTTTTCTATTTTTCCGGAAAATGGCAAAACAAATTTTCCGATTAAAAAATTTAAATTTTTTATTTAAAATTTAAATGTTGTATAGATGAATGTATAAATTTTTAATGCGAGTTTACTGCGCTTCAGTAGGTGCAGGTAATTTTGTCACTGATCTCAAATTTGATATTTATATTTAAAAAAAATTTTCTTTTTTCTCGGAAAATAGCAAAAAAAAATTTTCTGATAAAACAATTTGAAAAATTTAGGTACAATTAAATAATACATGTTTTAATTTTTTTGGTGACTTTAATGTCAAATTTGATATTTAAAATAATAAAAAAAATTTATTTAGTCGGAAAATTGTGAAAAACTCCTTCAAGTAATATTATTTGGTTTTAAGCTGTAAATTAATATTTTTCTATTTCTTTTTAACTTTTTTTTTCATACGAGTTAACGTGGGATATCACATACCAATGGCAATAGCAGTGAGATATCACTAGCCATGGTGACATGTAAGGGGTGGTGGTGGATGAACTGTATTCAATCAACGGCAGCACCCTCAATCTTAGCTGTGAAATAATCCTTGATGACGAGACGTTATTGCTTCCTTAAAAAAACGAGCCTTCATATAACTATGTGTGAGCTTTAATCTTTAAGAAAGACAGTGCGTCACAGGATCAAGGAATATGCAACCGGCTGGATTATTGGCAACTACATTTTTGTTTTGTTTTAGCAAATTTTTGTAAAAATTTGCTATTTATTTTTTAATTTACTTTTATTTTCTCTATTCTATTGTTACGTTTTTCCAACCTTACTTCGAATTGGTCTTACTCCCAATTGCGATAAACGCAATCCCCAATCTCTTCCTGAATTCGATCACTGATTAGTAAGTACAAACACCAGGTTTTATTAAGTCTTCAACTCCTTGATTGTTCCACAACAACAGGAAAACAATTCAGCAAAAATATCCCTAACTAGAATATTCTTCAGCTTCGAAACTCCAACGGTTTATTGTAGAAATTTCCAATTCACAACGTTCAAAATAATACTCAAAATATTTCTTCTCAATAACACTTAAAACTTTATTCACAAAAACTAATTTAACAATCACTTTTATAATTTTAACTTCACTATCGCAGGCTTAAAAATATGGAGGAGCTGAAATCTCACAGCTCTGAGATATCAAGACTACGGTCTGGGGTAAGGATTTGTATATGAGGACATGGTTATTAGTTATGGGCAGCGATGTATATTAAACATAACTCTTTGTTAAAGTACAAGTATTTTTATCTGTTTAAAAATTTATTACAAAACTAACACGAAACATCAATACGTTGCCGGAAAATTATAATCAAAATTCCAAAAATATTGTTATATTAAATAAATTCAAACTTTTTCAAAATTCCAAAAATATTCCAAAAATTAGAATAAAATCAAATATTTAAACTTTTTCTAAATTCCAATAATATTTCAAAAATTCAAACTTATTCCAAAATTCTAAAAATATTGCAAAAATTATTACAAAATCAAAAATTGAAAATTTTTTCAAAATTCCAAAAATTATAATAAAATCAAAAATTAAACATTTTTCAAAATTCTAAATATATTCCAAAAATTCTCACAAAATCCAAAATTAAAACTTTTTCCCAAATTTTAAAGAAATGGCAAAAATTATTCCAAAATCAAAAATACAAACTTTTTCAAAATTCCAAAAATATTTCAAAAACTATAACAAATTCAAAAATTTCCATGTCCAATTTCGCTTTAAATTACATTTACGTCATAAAAACAGCTACATTTTTTTTTCCAAAAAGTTGGCTAAAAAAATAAATGAAATCATTTTTTGACACACTTGACATTATTTTTTGACAAATGTATAATGCCATAATTCTCAATAATAATAATAAAATTTCATTTCCAACAAACGATTTTATTTTTTTTCCAAAAAATTAGGTAAAAAATTAAATAAAAATCTTTCTTTTGACACACTTGACAACATTTTTTTGACAAACTTATAATGCAATAATCTAGTTTTGGATCTCACATACCAATCCCTACCATCAAGATTTCTCCAAATTTAATGTTCCTACTCGTAATCACTTAAAATGAACGTTAAGTCAAAAATATGAAAATTTGCTATTTTTGACACACATAATAATTTTTTTGACCCACTTCCGGGACAGTTTTCGAACACAGCCCTTGAGTATACCTATTTTTAGAAAAAAAAATTTTTGAAATCCCTCCAGCGGTTTTCCCGGCCAGCCTACAGACAGACATACAGTTTTTTTTGTTTTTTTAGAATCAAGAGGTCCTAAAACGTCGAGAAATGTCAAAAAAAGCGGGGGTGAGAATTTCACTTTGAAGTCATGATTGTAATACTTAGGTCTTTCAGACCGAAGTAATAAAACTAATTTAAAAATCACTTTTATAATTTTGACTTCACTATCGCAGGTTAAAAATAAAACTATCTATGTCTTGCAAGTTATCCCTCTTTATATACGATTTTGCGTTATATAGAAAATTCGAGGTCACTTTTGAGAAACCTTTAGAAAATAGTAGTATATCCGATTAATTTACGTTATGCTGATTTGGTTCATAAAATCATTCAGTTTTGACAATGACCCTAATTCTAAAAACAGGACAACAACAACAACATTATTCATTTCATTCATTTTTTGTAGTATTTTGTCGATTTGATTTTCCTGAAAGTGACCGTAATCGTCTAGATTTTTCTGTAATGGTCTAGATTTTTCTGTAATCGTAACACTATCATAAAATATTGGCCGATGTCATATTTTGTCAGTGATAGGATTTTTTGTTTAGTTATCCATCCTTTAACAAAAAATATAAAAAAACAAAAAAAGAAAAATTTACGTCCATCAACACCTTTGAACGTATGTTGTTCTGGGGCCTTGTTCTTAAAAGTTTTTATGTGTTATTGTGACACATATTGTAATTCCTACTACACAACACATTTTATTTAAAAAAAAAAATGATGATTGTATTATAATAAAAATTTATCCTCAAAAATTTCCAAAAATATTAATAAAATAATTTTATTTTACTGCGTAGCATACAAAATTTTATGTTTTTTTTTAATGTCCCTGAAAACACATTTTTTGTTATAAATATTGAATAATTTTAATTAAGAAAAAAAAAATAAATAAATAAATGTTTATTAAATTAAATTTTTATTATAATTATAATTTTTATTAATTATATTTATTAATTATTAAATATTATATTAATTATTTATTATATTAATTATTTATTAATATATTAATTATTATTAAATGTATTAATTATTTATTAATTATAATTATAATTTTATTTAAATTTTATTATAATTATAATTATAATAATTATAATTTTATTAAATTTTTATTATAATTTGATAACTCACAATCATCATTGAAAAAAAAAGTTAAAAACAATAAAAAAATATTAATTTACAGCTTAAAACCAAATAATATTACTTGCAGGAGATTTTCACAATCTTTCGACTAAATAAATTTTTTTTTATTATTTTAAATATCAAATTTGACATTAAAGTCACCAAAAGAATTAAAACATATATTATTTAGTTTTACTTAAATTTTTCAAAATTTTTTATCAGAAATTTTTTTTTTTTTGCTATTTTCCGAGAAACTAGAAAATTTTTCTTAGATAGAAATAGCAAATTTGAGGTCAGTGACCAAAAAAAAACACGACCAAATTACCTGCACCTACTGAAGCGCAGTAAACTCGCATTAAAAATTTATGCATTCATCTATACGACTATACAACATTTAAATTTTAAATAAAAAATTTAAATTTTTTAATCGGAAAATTTGTTTTGCCATTTTCCGGAAAAATAGAAAAAATTTTCTTCATTATAAATATTAAATTTGAGATCAGAGACAAAAAAAACACTAAAACGATATATTGCATGGTTTTGCAATCATAGTTTTCCAAATTTTCCAAATAATTTTCACAGTTTTCCAATACTTTTTAAAGATTTTTACTTTTTGAGTGAAAATTCGTTGCCAGCGTACTTAAAAACATTGAAAACAATATGCAACTCGTAATAATACTCTAAAATTGGAAATTCGGTGAAATTTTCTCGATTTTCCGCTTTTCACGTTATTATTTTGGATAACTGACGTTGGATTCGTAATCAGCGACCAAAACAACATATGGAAACCTATTTTCAGGCTAAAAAACGTATTATTTCAAAATAGTAAAATAAGGGAGGCCGGAGGTCGACCACCAACTTTTAGTGAGAATGATCCTGAGGGTATAAATAACACGTTACAAATGAAAATTTTCGATTTAAAAATGTAGTTTTCATTATAATTTATTGTATGTTGATTTCCCCGTTACAGACCATACTACATATAAAATTCAATTGTTTTACATTAAATATGGTGACAGCAGTTTTCGCCCTGCCATATGCAAGAGATAAATTAAAACAAATTAACTTCTTTCATACTATTTTAGACTGTACAAGTTTTCTATTGATATTTGTTTAATAATTCTAAGATTAATAGTAGATATAAAACTGCACAACGACAAAATTAGAACTTTCGAACATAAATACACAAATATTTGATGTATGACTTTTATGACTAGGATCTTCTAATACGTTATGAATTTTTCCTAGACTTATATTTTTCGTAATATCATTACGAAAAATTAAGATAGCGGTTGTATTTTTAAGTTGTAATTTTTTTTTTTAATATTATGGAAAATATATTTAAATATTTGTGAACCGACATGAAATAAGGCAAACAAAAAATATTATGGTATTTTTAAATCACTAAAATGAATTATTTGAAGTGTTCGCTTGTTTTTTGTGTTTGTTTTTATTGCCTAAACTAAATAATTTCACACAATTTGAGATATAAATTCAAATTAAGATTCATCAATTTAATACTACGAGAGCAGTTTAGCCATTTCAGAAAATGTAAAAACTTTTTCAATTTGTCAATTCTATTCTTTCGTTTATTATTCATTTCGTTTAATAATTTTCGTTTTTGTCTGAATTGTGTGTGCATATATGTCACAAAGCGTTTTCTAAAAGGTGCACGATATGGTTCACATCATGTGCACGACATATATTAAGCAAAATTGTGTGGACACGGATTTTATAACATGCACATTTCAAGCATTTATTCAAAATCGTTTTTAATATTGATAACATTTTAGTACATACTACCTAGTTCTTCCAAAACAAAACTCAGAGACTTTCTGTTTTTGAAATAACCTCATTCACATAACCTTTTTGTTTCTTCTATAAGTAATGTAATGCTCACAATTTGGTACTACTCAACGTGCATCGTTTGCAGATCTTAATCCAGAACTATTTGGCTCTGTGTAGGGTGTATTGACTGGAATCTAAGGCTTGACACTTCAGACAATTGAACCGGTTGCGTTAACAGCAAAGATTAGATTCTCGTTAATTCATCCTATAATTTCCATCCTTGAACTAACAACCTACATGTTGTGCATTATCGTTATTTTACATTCAACAGATCGCCATACAAATAACTTTTTGCCTCACCCTCGGCTATAATATGTATGTCATTAACATTTTTTTTCATTAAAACATCAAGGTTATAATGGTTTTTGTCATATATACTTGCACTCTATCTGCAATATTTAAATAAGAAAAAAATGAAACAAAAATATTGCTGTGATTAAGTTCTTTTTCTTGCATTTTTTTTATAATGAAACAAAGTACGATAAATATTTCTTTTGCTGGTGTAAAAAGGGTGTACATAAATTCAGTGCACGTTTTACATGTTAATCAAACCAACAAAAAGATGATAGTATGGTAGACAAATTAACCTGTAGATTCGTAATATAAAAAAAAAAAATTATTTGTGTATGAAAACGAAAGAAATATGTTGCAATCAACGACTTCTGTTTCCTTTTTTTTGTAAAAATGTTTTCGCAGGGTAACATTTTAGAAAATTATTAGTTGTGTTTTTATTTAATGCCAAGAGAATAAAATTTTCTTTGTATTTTTTTTGTCTTTGTATTAAGGCAAGTTATTAAAGTTAGTTTAAATGAAATTTTTTAACATAGAATAAAAACACGAAATTTAGTGGTTAGTTTTGTTCTCTGGAATGATTATTTGATGTTCGGTTCAATGTTTTTTAGATAAAATAACTAGCTATAGCTGTTTTTGCCTTTGGCTTGTTTTTTGTAATATGTTAATAATTTTTGAAATATTAATAAAATAATGAAAGATTAACTGGTAACTGATAACATTTTTCTATTTTGCCTATTGCCGTTCCGACTGGCTTTATATTCACTCGGTGGGTTGCTGATTTACCTCATGTTCGTCGTGGGTTTATTTCGCCCGTTTGCTTATTTCTCGGTTACCCTTATTTTTCTCTACAAAGGTTTTCATTTCGTTTAGAACCGTTATTTCAAAACTTTTGTGCGTATTCACAAACATTACTTCTATTATTTTTCTGTACTCAATTCTTCCTCTTTCCATTACCAAAAGTACTACTTCTTACATTTCTATGGGTTAATATTTATATGTTGAAATAACTTCGCCGTAAATTTTCATTTTTCAAATTTTCGCGTCCATGCATGTTATCATTAGTATATCTAAAACAAGTCTTCACCTTCTGTCACATCCTTTTTTCAGGAATACTAGACCCAGTTGCTGGTTTGGTTTGCAGCACTAAAAATTGTGTTGGTCTACTCTGATTGGTAATTAAGCTGCAGCTTTATCACTTTCTTCTCTAACCTCTAATATAAACAGGTATCCTATTAATTTCCAGGATTAAAAAAATTAAATTCAAATCAATAAGTGACCTCAAGCCCAGTAACAAGTGACCTCTGGGCCTCCGCGTAAATATACATAGTCCATTCAATTGTTTTGATACAGATGTTTCTTCAAAAATTGAAACAATTATATTTCAAATGAATTAACGTTATATTATATAATAATTAACATCAACTGTCTTAATTTTGCTTTTCTATAATAAGAAATATTTTCGAAACAGGAAAAGAAAATTAACATTACTATAACTAACAAGTTAATTTTAAAGCTAAGACTCAATTTTTTAAAGCTAAACACCTAACTTACTTTATAACTCGATGCGATTTTACTCATCGAGTTTTAAAAAAAAATGTCTATATATCTCTGTCTCTTGTGACTTTCACTTATCAAACAGCAAAAAATTTTACTCGTACATTGAAGATCTACTGATTTGTGTGTTTAAACAAAACAAATCATCCAATATTACTAAACAAAAGCAACATAAGGTCCTTCAAAATTTAAGCAGTTATTTATTGCAAAGATATATCAGCCAAAACTCATAATTCGAAAAATCCTATTAATAATTCAGTATCAACGCTTCTGCGCATGATCAATTTACTTTATTTATCCTTTTGTTTAAAACAAGAAAAACTATATCCATTACATACTGCCAAAGTTAACTGTTTTGAAATGCGAAAAAATACAATAATATACAATAAAACATTGTATACGTTCAGATATTACTTTACGAAATGATTTTAAGTTGTTTGATAATACGGATCGAATGAATGATTTATAGTGTGAACATTGTGACGTCTTTGTGGTCCAGATTTTAAAAGATAATGCCTATTTAATAAATTTTGGTTGGTTCTTACACCTCTCAACTTCGGTCACGAAATCCCTGAACGGGCTTGACGGACTGATACATTTTCGTTTTAAATTTTTTTCAATTCTTTAAACGAATTTATCGTAAGATCAGCTACATCCAATTTTTGGGTATAATCGTCAAATAATTAGTCAAATAAAAGATCAACAACCGATCTATTTAGCTCATCGTTGGGACTGCATATTTGAATAAATCTGGTGTGCCAAATTGATCAATAAGCTCTCCTAGGCGAGGAAATAAAGCACAAAATAGGCCAAACCTAAGCAAATTGGTAGAGTAAGATGGATCGAGATGCGGTTTTTCGTATTCGATTCAGGAAACCATCAGGAAAGTTTGCGAACATAGCCACTTTTCGGCAAAAAAACCTCCGGAGTACCTAAGGGTCAAAGGCGGGTTATATACACCTCATCTCCTTGAACTTTCCATAAATTCAGCTCGTAATTGATCGAAGCTCGTTACTCGGGGGCTTTTGAGGTCGCTGAATACGAATATGATGTCGGCGATGACCCTCGAAGTACCTATGGTCCTGGGCGGGTATGTCTAACTCATCTCCTGGAACTTTCCATAAATACAGCTCAAAATTGATCGAAGCTCGTTACTCGGGGGTTTTTGGGGTCGCTGAGCACGAATAAGATGTCAGTGATGACCCTCGGAGTACTTATGGCCCAGGGCGGGTATGTCTAACTCACCTCCTTGAATTTTCCATTAACTCAGCTCGAAATTTATCGAAGCTCGTTATTCGGGTGTTTTTGGGGTCGGTGAGCACGAACATGATGTCAGTGATGACCTTCGAAGAACCAAAGGCCCAGGGAGGGTATGTCTAACTCATCTCCAGGAACTTTATATTAATTCAGCTCGAAATTGATCGAAGCTCGTTACTAGGGGGATATTTTGGGGCCGCTGACTCCGAATATGATGTCTGCAATGACCCTCGGAGTACCTAGGGGCCAGAGCGGGTTATATAAACCTCATCCCTTGGAACTTTCCATAAATGCAGCTCGAAATTGATCGAAGCTCGTAAATCGGGGGTTTTTGGGGTCGCTGAATGCGAATATGATGTCGGCGATGAGCCTCGGAGTACCTGGGGCCCAGGGCAGGTATATTTAACTCATATCTTGAAAATTTCCATAATTAAAACTCGATTATTTTATTTAATTGATTATTTTATTTTTTCATTATTTTATTTTATTTTATTTTATTAATGGAAAAATCCAGGAAATGAGTTAGACGTACCCGCTCTGTGCCCTAGGTACTCCGAGGGTCATCACCGACATCATATTTGTGTACGGCGATCCCAAAAACCCCCGAGTAACGAGCTTCGATCGATTTCGGGCCGTATTTATGGAAAATTCCAGGAGATGAGAAGTATTTAACCCACCCTGGCCCCTAGGTACTCTGAGGGTCATCGCAGACATCACATTCGTGTTCAGCGGCCCCAGAAACGAGCTTCGATCAATTTCGAGCTGAATTTATGGAAAGTTCAAGGAGATGAGTACTACATACCCGCCCTGGGCCCTAAGTACTCCGAGGGTCATCACCGACATTATATTCGTGTTCGGCGACCCCAAAAACCCCCGAGTAACGAGCTTCGATCAATTTCGAGCTGAATTAAAGTAAATTTCCAGGAGATGAGGTGTATATAACCCGCCCTGGCCCCTAGGTACTTCGAAGTTTATCGCAGATATCATATTTGTGTTCAGCATCCCCAAAAACCCCCCCAGTAACAAGCTTCGATCAATTTTGAGCTGAATTAATGTAAAGTTCCAGGAGATAAGTTAGACATACCCACCCTGGGCCCTTGTTAGTTTGAGGGTCATCACCGACATCATATTCGTGTCCAACGACCCCAAAAATCCTCGAGTAACGAGCTTCGATCAATTTCGAGCTGAATTTATGGAAAGTTCAAGGAGATGAGGTGTACATAACCCGCCCTGGCCCCTAAGTACTCCAGAGGTTTTTTGCCGAAAAGTGGCTATGAATGCAAAAAACCGCATCTCGATCCATCTTTCTCTGCCAATTTGTTTAGGTTTATTGCTTTATTTCTTCGTCTATCTATATAGTTTTTATTTTTGGCAGTCGTGGAGTTGATTCAAAATTTTCTGACCAACCGATGTATTTCGGTATCTATAGATGAATTTTCTTCTGAGTCTAAATATATTAACGCTGGTGTACTAGGTATCACCAGTAACCCGATAAATAGTTTTGCAAATTATAGTACACTGGACATGTTGTTCGTCCTCCTGTCTTCCAAGAGTAAAATGCCTGAACTAATAAATCCCAAACGGAGGGACGCTGCCATAAATAGAAACTAGAACCTACAAAACCTCCAGAAGAGTGATTTGTCTTTTAAATCGGTTTTAGTCAAATTTCTTCCAGTAGCACATCAAAACTCCAACCGGTAACTGCTGATTAAATCAAGTAGCTCTATCGTCAAAATAATTTTTTTTCTTATTCATAGGAAACTTTTTTGTACAATTTTATAAAAAATCATTACAATTCAACTATGGTAAACTACAAACGACTTGAATATCCATCTAATCCATATATGGAAAAATGCTTACATATCGTCACCAACGTCCATAATCTATAAATAAATTTAAAAAAGTTGTTTACAAACATTTATTTTTATAATTTGAATTTAACAGCTAATTTCGTTTTATAAATAATCGTTACGAAATAAAAAAATATTTTAATGGATTTGAATTACATGTTTGATTAAATAACTAAAAGCTTCTATCAGATTTGATAAAAATCACGAATTAAAAATGGAATTAATGTTAAAACAAATTTAAAAATATATATAAATTTTACTATAATTTTATAGCAAATTATTTTGCATTGTTTAGCACTCGTCCTCAAGTTTTTGGTCTATATATACATATCAGACGTGGGTGGAACAAATGATGGTTATGAAGCACAAATTAAGTTAATTGCATTACTAGTTTATCTAATGTTTTGAAAATAACTAATCTAGCTAGGATATGTGAACAAAATTTTTTTTCCCAACTTTCATTAGATATAATGGATTTGGATTCATTTGAAATATTATTATATGTACAGTGTCTCCCTCTCCAAATGAAATTTAGTCTGTTTTCACAAATATATATACTCTATTTATCAATCAAAATTCCAATATTATAATATTAAGAAATCCAGTAAATTCTTTAGTTTCTTACACCTTACGGTAAGTAATTCCAAAACAAAAACTATTGTACTTAAAACATAGAAAATACAACAAAGTTTGTAGATGCCTTTGATTTGATTATTGTTCAACTGCTTAGGTGTTCTTTGCAATTTTTTATCACTACGATATTTTTCTTCAACAAAAATTCCAACCCAGTTATCGATTAAACCACTACTCAAATAATTCATAATTTCTAAATCCATGGTATGTGTTAAATAGGAATATTTTCTAAGATACATTGATATCGGAAATAAATAAATACTTTCTTGTGCCATGAATATTTTTGATTCTTTGTGAATTTTTTTATAATAAGCATAATGGGCGGCTGTTGTATATATTGCTATGTTTGCTGACTCATCTTCAAGAAGTGGGAAATACTCGTAATTTTTTGAAGCATCAATAATCATCGCTCTGAAATAAACAAAAAATTAACCAAAATAAATTAAAGGAATAAATAATATATCTTCAAACCTAGCTCTTATATCTTGAATATGTTCAAAAGTGTTATAACTATTAAAACCCATGAAAAAAGAATAGTTTCTATCGATCATCACTTTTAATGAATCAGGTGGATCAAGTGTTTTTTCTCTTTGGATATGGTCATACAATGATCCTTGATACGATCCTTTTAATATCATTGCACATAACATCCAAATCAAAACCAATGTTCTAGCAAAGTTTCGGGTTGGTTCCGATGCAATTGGTACTCCCAAGAATATTCCCAGCATATTAAAGAATGGACTCCGATTACGACGACCGAAAAGAAAATTTCTTATCCCACGTTTAAAAAATTTAACAAAACCAATTAAACATATCGCAATAGTGAAGCAAAATGTTAGCAAAAACCAAATCAGGAGTTGAAAAGGTTTGAATAATTTTTCAAATGATGAAAATTGTCGACCAGGTGGAACAACAAATATTAGTGGTGTTTGATAGTACGAAAATGTTGAATCCATGTGCTGCAATCGTGTTGCTGATATGCCAAAGGATCCTACTGTAACATTTACCGACCCATTAATAACCTGTAATTAAAAAACAGAAATATGTATAAGGTTTATGATTACACTCAAATGACGAACGAGAAAATTAAATGCCAAACGAAAAAACAGTTTATTGCGAAAGGCGATAATTTTAACGGTGATAAAATTATTTATAACCAGAATGCTGTTTTTTGTACATAAAATAGTGTAAATAAAGTAAAGTGATTTAATTGAGAAAGTCTTATTGGAATAAAATATCGATACTTTATTGTCTACCTACGTTGTATAGATATTGGGCATTTCTACAATATGTCTATCGTTGAATTTATCCTTTATACAACAAACTGAATATAAAAAATAAAACATAAGAAAGTTTCTATATGCCTGTCGAATAAAAATTTTTTGAGGAAATAATTCCGAACTTACTTATAATTGTTTCAATGCCTAAATTTGGCACTACATAAGTGTAATCTGAGTTTGTGCCATCCCAGGAGGTGAAATTAGCTTATGAGGGTTTAACAAAATTAAATGTTTGTACTTTTTATGTTTTTTGCTTTTAACTCGAAAACTGTGCGTTGCACAGAAAATGACATCTGTTTTAGTATTAAAGAATTGAGTTCTTGGTAGACCCAAAATCTAAGTTTAGAAACCGAAATCTTTCATAATTTTAGTGCAAACTTACAATCTGTGACTTTCCAGGACCACATATCCTTATAGGTGAGACAGATTTATTGTTACAAAATAAAGTAGCATTTCATTATCAGTAGTGTTCTGCTTGCACAGGTCCCTGGTGTTTCCATTAAAGGTCTCTCTCCTGAGCCGTATCTTTCATCATTTCGTACCCTCCGTAACCCGTTTTTATACTGTCCATCATTTTTCTCTTTCTTTCTCTTCCCTCTTTATTTCTCTCTCCACAGATCCTTCCAAAACATTTCTTAACAAACATAGCCTTCTTAGTACGTAACCGATCCAATTCCTTTTTCTTTTCTCTATTGCCCTTACTAGACAACGTTCCTCTCGCACTCTTCTTAGAACTTCTTCATTTTTCACCTTGTCTATCCACTTGATCTTATGAACTCCTCTCCAAATCCACATTTTAAAACTCTCTAACTTACTAATTTCCTTCCTGCACCATTTCGTCCATGTAAATGTTAAAAAGAGTCGAAGATAAACAACATCCTTGTTTCACACCTTTTCCAATCTCAAACCAGTCTGTCCTGCTGGTGCCAAACCGTAAATCTACTCTCTGGTTTATATACAGCCTACTTATTAACCTTCTTTCTCTCCAGTCAACTCCTTTCTGTTTTAATATCATCAACGGTTTCCCCCACAAAGCACAGTCGACAGCTTTTTCAATGTCTACAAAGCAAAGGTAAGCCTCCCTGTTCCTTTCTGTATAGCACTCCACAATGGGCTTGACGACTCCCAGTGCATCCCTTGTACCAATTCCCTTTCTAAAACCGAACTGCTCCTCGTCCACGCTTCCCTCCATCACTCTTGTCATACGCCTATTTATTACTCTCAACAAGATTTTAGCAGCATGAACACCTAGACTGATGGTTCTGTGTTCTTCACATTTCTATTTTCCTTTTTCCTTAGCCATTGGAACCATTTCGGATCTCAAGAACTTTCATAAATCTCGTTGCACGGTGATGTTAACTCTCTCACGCCTTCCTCCTGCAGACACCTGAACACTTCCACTGGCATCTTATCAATTCCTGCTGTCTTACCACTTTTTATATCTCTCATTGCTGCTCTCACCTCATTCAGTATAATACTTGGGCCGATATTGCCTCTTTGTACTCCCTCTTCTTTCTCTCTTTAGAACCTTAGGTTTTTCCTTTGCCTTATGGAGCTCCTTCATATATTATTTCCATCTCTGCAGAATGAGTTTTTCTTCTTTAAGAATTACACCGTTATGACTCTCCATTACTTTAGATTTTACTCTGTTCCTGTCTTTGGTCGTTGTTAGTTCTCTCACTTTGTTATATACCAGATCATGCCTTCCAGATTTAACCATTTCTTCAATTTCTTTACACTCATTATTAAACCATGCCTCTTGCTCTGTCAGTTTCCTTTCCCAATTCTGTGTTCATTCTTCTATACTTTATTCGTCCTTCTTCAGTATTTAACTTTTCAAATTTTCCTTTTTCCTCCATTTTGTCTATCATACCCTGTGTAATCCACGGTTTCTTTTTATTCTTTTCCATCTCGTCGCACTATCCTCTACTATGGTTGTTTTCAATATTCTCATTTCACTTTCCATATCCAAACCTATTTTCTCGGCATCCAGAGACTTTAATCTCTCTAAATCCCATTTCTTGATTTCTGTTGCTTTCTTTAATCTTTCAAGTTTTATTTCAAAAACTGCTAGTAGGAGCACATGATCACTGTGTATATCTGCACCAGGTAACGTCTTTGCTTTCTTAATTCCATTCCATTCCTATATCACTCGTCAATCATTATAAAATCTATCTGTTTTCTATAGAGATCACCAGGTGACTTCCAAGTATACAACCTTTGTTTATGATGCTTAAGCCACGTTTCGGTAATTATTAACTTCTTTTCCCACACTTGTATTCCAGTCCCCCATCACAACGTGACAGTAACCTTTCCCTTCCTCTTTCAGAATCTCTTCAATCCGATCATAATCCCTTTTCACCTCTTCGTCATCAAAGTGACTTGTAAGCATGTACACTTGAATGACTAGAATACTCTTTGGAGCGCTGTTTATCTTTAATGCTATAATTCTATCACAGTCATATATAACCTAACTAATACAAGTCTTTGTAACGAAGTAGTCTGGTGATCAACGAAGCAGGTGTGTGATTCCCTGATTTGGAGACGCACTACTTTCTCACACGCATCAGGATTGCATTGGCGGAGACTTTCATGGGTATTTTCGTTTTTCCTTTAACCATAGTTTCTTGTGCTCAAACCGTAATCGCCATCTACAATGGTTTCCGCTTGGAAATTGTCCTGGAACAGTTGTGTACTGTTTCCCAAAATAATTTTTTTGATATTCAATTTGTAATCGTTAATAAAAACATCATAAAATAGTTGTGCAATATCATTGATTCGTAGTTCCTCTATTCCCATGTAGATTTCCTACAATCATTTTATCTTTTATCAATCTGTGTTTCTGTTTATAATTGTTTTCCAATTTTTAGTACAAGTTAATAGTGAAGACACTTAGTGGGGTCAAATAATTAACGAAAGGAAAAAAATAATTCTCCAACGGTCGTTACTTTTTGGCTATAAATACGCGTAGTTGCATATAGAGGCCCTCTTAGTCGCTTTTCTGTCTAGTTAGATAACAGCTGTGATTAGTTTTGACATCTGTGATTTTTTTATTTGACTAATCGATGAGTTGGCAATTTCATTTGTTGGTTTTTTTTTTGGTAGCAAGCCATACTATGACTATGCAAAAATTATTAAAATACAAAAACCATTAAAGTTTTTTTTTTGTGAATAGTCAGTTTTGTGGCGATGTTAAGTTTTCCGATTAGTGAAATTGTAGTATATAAAATTCAATTAGCACAATTTTTTTTGTTGTACTAACGTGAATTAAACTTAAGTCAACGTGTTAGTTTAATTAACAGAATCAATAATAAAACAATCTAGCAACCATTTGTGAGGTTACTACTTCGTTTAAATATTTAAGAATATCGAATAGTTAGATTGATTAATTAGCCATATTTCTTTTCTGTGAATAATTTATTGAATCATTAAATATAAAAATAAAAGAAAAAAAATTGATTTCGTGTTTAGTGCGTTTTTGTTTGTGGTTTTTGGTTAACGGATTTTGTCGTGATATAGTAATTTCTATAGCAATTCGTATTCCTATAGCAATTTAGTATCCAAAATTGCGTGATCTGATTTATTCGAGATATAATCATCAATGACTGCTGTATCTGCATTATTATCGTCGTAGAAGCATACTACCACTTTGTCTGATTAATTTATCAGCAATGCTGTTATCATAGCAACCTGGGATCCAAGGTTTCTCTGTCTGATTTATTTCACCGTATACCTATCATAGTAATCTATTGAGATGACCTGTCGATTTGGCTGATTGAAGGAGTGGAGAATGGGGGATCTGGACTGAATCAGGGGTGAGTCATATTTCAATTTTATTTTAATTAGATGTAGGAATGTTGATGGATGCGTGTGCGTATGAAAATGGTCATATGGAGGTGTGAATGTATATATGAATGAGCGAGTGTATGTGGTGCATGCGCGTATGAGTCAGAGGACAATGTGCTAGACTAGATGAGTTTCTTTACGCACAACATTGATGTCTACGGTTATCATATGTAGCAAAGACTACCTCTATTTTAATTTATTTTAGGAGTCAAACCTGTTTTTTTTAATTCGATTATTTCCATCACAACAAACCAAGATCTACCGTTATATGTGGATTCTGGTATTATAATTTAATATAAATTGAGAAAGTGGTTAATAACAATTAATGAATAATAACAATTAATGAATAATTAATGGTTAATAACAATTAATGATAATACGAACTTATTACTTCCTACTGCGAAAGCGATAAGTGATAACAATTTACAGTAAAACAAACAAATGATATTGTTTTTTTGTTGTTCTTTTTGAGTTCGCGGGATTTTTACTGTTAGAAATTTTACAATATTTGTTACCATTTGGTCCATGAAATTATATAGGAATTTAACTTATTAGAACAATAATCGAATAAATAATTCAATCACTAACGGGAACGTTTCAAATTATTTTACCTTTATGTTGGTGTAAAATTTCACTCTTAGGTACCGCCATTGTTTTTATTTTTCTTTGAACATAAAGGGTATCACAATAAAATTTCTATGTGGTGGGATGTGGAAGAGAAGAATTAACTTTTTTGTAATGTTAAACTTAGGGGCATGGATGTGGGTATGGGTGATTGTGTGCATGTGTGTGTGCGTGTGGGTATGTGGGTGAGAGTGCGCAAGTGTTTGAGGGGTGAAAATGTGAAATAGTTTGATGGAGTATGGGGTTGGACGTGATGATCGTGGTTCTTTTCGCGTATGAGGGTCGTCAGAGTCTCAGTCTTTCACCTGTTTTTTTTTTCTCATTTCCGTTCTTGTCATGTTTTTCGCGTATTATTGTGTATTTGTGCTGAAGTAGTAGGATTTCTTACGCGTTTCCACAGATTTCAGCTAGTCTGGGGCTATAAATAAATCTCGCTAGGTACGCGATCTGCTATGCCACTTCGTTGTTAGTCAACGAAGCAGCGCTTCATTACATCTTTAATCTGTTATTTACAATAAAACCTACTCCGTTGTTTCCTCGCTTTCCTTCACTGAAGTAGAACACACCGTCTTCCATAAGTTTCTCACCAAATCCTGCCCATCTCACATCACTAATCCAAACTATATCAATATTATTCTTAATCATATATCCCTTCTCAAGTTTTTTAGCTTTTCCTCCTTATGCATATTTTTCACATTCCACATTCCAAACCTAACTTTGTTATCATTTCTCCTCTCCTCATCACGTGAAGTCTTTGTACACTGTTCTTTACGCAATCCGATTTTGAAACCTTCTTCTCCTACACCTTTTCTTGGAACTCCTTTTATGTATTTAATGGAGTGGTTTTCCGTTGCCTTCCCCATCCTGATGCCGTTGGTCTCGAAGGCCCCATCCACCTTTGGAGACCATTTCTCATCCCCAGGACAACAAAGTGCCCCGTTCTATCTTTTGGGTTCATCCGCCCTCCGAGGAGGCCGTTGACCCTTGAAAGAAAGTTTGACTTCTCATTCCGAAAAATGCTCGGCCATCAGTTCTTCGTTAGTAAGAACAAGATATACCACATGAAGGCTTCGAGGTTGACATTTTAGAAGGTAAAACTTATTTATTTAAATTTTTAAATTTGAAAGATAATTTTATAATGAAAATAAAACCCAACCGAAAATGTTGACAGCTAGGCTACTCCAAGCATTTATGCTCGTATCATTGGCTTTTTGTGAGTAGAGAGCTGATAGGAACAGCTGTCCTGCTATTAAGGTCTTAATGATCATCATCTGCATGGTGAAAAACCCCTAGAAAGCCTTCTGTAAAGTCGTATTCTTTTCAAGGTACCTCCACAAACTTCAATTTACCTTGACGATAGAATACATAGGTTGTAACTTGTATCATGTAGGAACAGAATGTTCTATTGGACAGCAGAAGAGAAATAAAGTGCCTGAAAGACTAGAATGTGTTCTGAGAGGCCCCCTTTCCAGGTTTCATAACGTAAATGTTTGAGAAATTGGGTGTTTTGATAGTTAATAGGATCATAGATCGGTGTCCTCTTGGATTATTATGACCATCGACGTATTATGATCGACTCCAATTAGGGTATCAGCATCCTCAAGAGGATTCTTGGCTTCAAACCTTTGCTCTGCTAACATCTTACGCAGCATGGAAATAAACCGTTCTTTGTTGTTGTCATTGCAGATAAATTATTCAGTTTCAGTGAACACCACTTTTACTTGAGATTGATTGCAGCTTATATGGTACTTTTCACCATAAAAAATGATAGTTGCACTGCCAGGGTTGTAATTTTGCTTAACGTAGTCGGAATATTTGGAGAACATGACTAAACAATTTTCCTTGGACAGCCGAACCACTCTTTGGAGAAGGAACCCACCATCAATTATAATGTCGCTACCTTTAATCTTTTATAGATCAGACACTGGTGAAAACAAATAGTAGAACACAGATTTTTTTGCAGTCCTATTTAATTAAAGATGGAAAGAAGTTAAGGCGCCAGCTCGAACTCGAAAAAAATTTCTAATTTTTCCACTAATTTTATTAAGAAGTGTTATGCGTCCAGAAAAGTGTTTCTATGTTTCTTGGTATACCTTCACCCTGAAGCCAGGGTGGTATACCTTCACTCTCAAGCTGTTAGCTTTAAAAGTTACCACTCTACTTTTGCGTTGAAACTTTTCATTACTGAAGTCATTGCTAATAATCTTAGCTCCTTTTTCAAACCCATCGTGGCAGTCAATTTTCTCATTGTCAGTTCTACCTGTTCTAATAGACATCACAAATTGTCCAATTGGCTGTTCAGTGAATATGCCATACCAAAATTTGTCAGGCCTTCTGATGGTGAAAAGCTTTTGTTCACAAAATCCGTCTGTGGTCCGGAAAAGTCATGAAATGTAGGTTTAAAATAAGAAAATTTTTCCCTTTGCTGAGCTCAACTTGCTTCCACAAAACGGTTTCGTTGGATCTAATTTGACTGGCCTAATTGTTTATCTGATAAATATAATTTACAAATAATAGAAATAGTTTTTTTAATGTATAATTAAAAAAAATAAGTGTTTGTTATTTTTCCTATTTTGAACTAATTTTGACACAGGTTTTCTCGAAATTTTGTTAAGAAATTAACGACAAGCAAAGATTAACCCCTTGTGCATCAATCACGAGTCTGACTCGTTGAAATTTATTTTTGCTTTGTGAAACAATCACGAGTCTGACTCGTAGAAATTTATTTTACTTTGTGAGACAATCGCGAGTGAGACTCGTGATAACAAT
>OY856187.1:407675079-407757579 GCA_963693315.1 Diogma glabrata | reverse complement strand
AATAATTAAATTTCTATAAAACAAGAATTCAAGCGGTTTTAGTTAAATAAAATGCATTTTTTAAAAAACAAAACATTGAAAAAAGCGGCAATTAAAATTTTGTAAGAATTTAATTTTTCAAACGAGAAATTATGTATTTGGGAATCTTTCGTTTTAGATTACGAACTAATTGAACATTTTTTTTCTGGAAAAAAATGTGGTAAAAGTGAGGGTACCCCTAACAGCACCATCTTTGAATTTTTTTTTTATCTGTATATGAAATTTTATCGAAATCAGAGGGGGTCAGGTCACATGCTAGAACAAATGCTGTTGCGATGACGTGGAATTGCTCTAAGTTAGATTTTATAAAAAAAAAAGTGCATTTTGTATGATTTTTTTTATTTTAGATTTTCTAATATGGCATTTCAAAATTTACCTTTTTTTCTTTCATTTTTTATATATTACACATATGTTAATCACCCAAAACATTCTTAAATTACAGATAAGAATTATTTTTTTGTTTTTGAGAAAAATGTATTGGAATGTATTAGTAGTTTGAATTTATTTGTCTATCATACAATTTTCTAAGACCAATTGACTGAATATATTTTTGTTTCGAAAAAGTCTCAAATAAATTTTATTTTATTAAAATCGATTCACCCGTTCGAGATCAATTAAACTTTATATATGGCTTACCTCTATAATGTTTAAAAAACTTCGAGCTACCCTGTGTCAAAACTAGTAAAAAAACATGTATTCATTTTTTTAATTATACCAACGATTGCCGAAGCTTCAGGGAAATCGGATATGGTCAGGTTCGAATTTTTTATATTATTTAAGTTTTGATTTAATTTTCCATCCACATTTTTCATCCAAGAAAAATTATAAAATAAATTTGTATTTATGTTATCGTTTTGGATATTATCACGTTCAGTATAAATCTTCAAACAAATTTAGAATTTTACGATTTTCTTTAATTAAGGTTTAGTAAAGATTTTTTTCAAAACGAGACGACCACCGGTAAGTTAACCAGCAAGTACCACTTCAGATTAAAAATAAATATAATGTGAGACAAAATATTTATCATGCCTAATGTAAAGATTTCTCTGGTATTGAATGTATACACTTACGCTCAATGTTTACACTATTCCTCTAATCATAAAACTAAAATATGTTTATATTCCAAAATTATTTTTACCAAACCAACTGCTCCAGTTATTGTTCCATTCGGTAGAATCACTCCCCATTGTTGGTGTTCTGGTGGTGGAACATGAATAGGTTTAAAATTAAGACGTTGTGATAGCACCCGAAATATAATTCCTTCAATCCCGTGTGTATATAATGAATTATTTTTTAATGTCTTTAAAATCATAAATGGAGGAGTTTCAAATGTTGAAAAATAAACCGGACAACCATGCATGTGTCGTACTTTATTCGGAAATACTGTTGTATTCCATAGAAACTGAGTATTTTCATATAGATTTAATAAAACCGGATACGTTTTTTTACAATTAACTGTACTAAAAGGATAATATGTAAACATATATGCAATTTTATTACTAGACGGAAACATTGTTATTATATTTACATTTGTTATATATAAATCGAAACATATCCGAAAAATATTCTCCATAACATTTTCTTGTTGATGAACATATTTGGTTAAAATAATTAAAAAATATCCGGTAAAATCAAAAATCTTTCGTAATTTTGTATGTTTATGGATTAACACTAAAAACGATTCGTACGTATCGATAAAAATTATAATATAAAATCGAGGATGTAACGCAACGATATGGTGATGTCCTTCAAATTGTAATGAAACTCTTGCGTTTAGGTTTAATAAAATTTTGTTTATTATATCCGATTGATTTGTATAACTTTCGAAATCACTTTCATTGTATTCTCGTAGCACAGAAATCAAAGATGATTCCTTAATGAAGAATTTATTTATGATAATTGTTGCTGCTTGGGTTAAAGGTGTTTCAGAATCGTTTATTGTTAAGTTATATAAAAAAACACTTTTTACCGAAAACATAAGAACAATAAAAAAATTTCCGGAATTCATTGTTTAACATTTTCATTTTTTTTTTTAAAGACAAATGTAACACGCCCTGAGAAACGATTGATAAATAACTGTGCTGGTTAGATTTATTTTTTATTTGAAATAACAACTTTTGCTTGTAATAATAAGAAAAACTCAGTATTTTAAACTAGCCTTATGCTTGTCTCATTATAACATTTGCAACAATAACAATATTGTAAATAATTAAATTATAACATTCTACCATGTTTGTGTCCATTAATGGAAAATAGAATTTTCCATATATTCATGTGAATGGATTAATCTATGAGAAAAAAACAGTTAATTAAAATATTGCATGACATACAAATTAGTTTTGGTTTTATGAATAAATATAGAATTTTATATATTGACGTACAGCTTTGATTTTTTGTTAATATGTGTTTTGTCATCATTTTATCCTATTTGGAATCTAGTTTATTTAAACGATTAAATACGTTTTTATCACGATTATTTAAGCTTACAATATTGGTTTCACGTAAGCTCTGCAACATGTTTATGGTTATTTGTTTTCATATTGGTTATATTAACCGCGATATTTACAACAATCAAAATATTACAAAAAGTGTTAGGCTGTTTGCATTGTTTTTGATAATCAATCAAAGTTGGTATGAAATCACTACAGCACACTGACTTTAGCTGAAGGTTTTATTAGATAAATTTATAAAAATCTAATTATGTACATTAAAGTTATAATTCACTAGTATTGCATGGATGAAAATTTATTTTTAATATTAAAATTTAAGGAGTAAGTATTTTAACCAACCAGTATAGAAAACGATTAAAACCCTTTTAATTACCTACGTCTGTTCTGACCATGCTCAGAACAATGTCGACAAAAAACATGCAAAATAGGCTAGGGTTAGTTAACCTTTTCTCTTGGGAAATTTAAATAAATTAATTGTCACAATTCCTAGCTAATGACATATAAACTGAAAAAGCAGACCAATACAATGTATTGTGCTGAAGTTTGTAATTCATTTAGCATAAGCAGGAGGATTTTTAAGAGTTACAAACGAACACTTGTAGTAAAAGTTTCACAAAATTGAAAAATATTGAATTAAATGTTTATGCTCCTAGAAACCTAAGTCTCGTTTGGACACGAGTATAGAAGATAAAGAACTTCTTCCTCCTCATTTTCGTTACTGAGAAGCTAGCCATGGGATAGAACCTCAGTCTACTCGTATGCTTCCCAATTAAACAGTGTTCAGTAATGCCTCCTACAAACATGATGATATCTCCGCAATTTATTGTTATCAGTTGATCAGACCTGTAGCACTCTAGTGCAGGCCATACCTGTGGTACTCTCTAAATATTTAATTTTTCGCGCGTTTATTGCGCCTGTTGGAGTGGCAGTTTGCATGAAGCACACGGTATTCCTAAGCTTGCTGCTGTAATGAAGCGCTGCTTCGTTGATCCACAACGAAGTGGCATAGCAGGCCGCCTACCTAGCGATATTTATTTAGAGCCCCAAACTGGCTGCAATCTGTGGGGACGAGAAAGAAATCCTGCTGCTCCAGCACAACTAAACAATAGTACGCGTATCTCTGGTTAAGAACGGATGAAATGGAAAACAGATAAGTGAGAAGGATAGACCATGGCGCCCCCATATATGAAAGAACCACGATCACCACGCCCAACCCCTTTATTTTAACCCACATTCACACGCTCTCGCACTTCATTCACTCACTCACATACCCACTCGTCCATGCCCATATGCACATTCACACCACCCCATTCTTCAGCTACTACATTCATACGCTCATATTTGCAGATTTGGTAGATGATCCAATGAAAAAAAAATATATTATACAAACCACTCGATAAAGTCAAGCTACTGTATTCAATCAAACAGATTAGCTTGATATCATTTCCATAATTGTTGATATGTACGACATGAGATATCCAGCTCGAATACCAACTACTTTGGTTTCCGTTGAAGAATAGTAGGCAAGATTGTAGTTTTTCTTTTCTTGAAGGTTTTATATGAACATTCAGAATATTATTACTGGCTTACTAGCAAAAAAAAAAAATTATGTTTAGGAAAAGAACATCCGATGACGAACGATCTTGTGCGTGACGGCTTGAATATAATGACAAACAATTTAGGTTTAACAAAATTTAGTGCATGATTTCTTTGTGAGAGCGGATCTTGGTTTAACCCTTCGGTAACCGGTTGCCATGTTGCCAATACGTCATTCCGCATATCAGGATTTATTCAAACTGCTCAACTGCTTCCACTAGTGTAGACCGATCACACTTGTACACCTCGTTCTATGAATCCATTAATGATGTCACGATACCTCCAGATTTTGGAATTGTCATTTTTTTTTATAAAATCACAACAGGACCACACACAGATTTGACAAACGAAATGCATAAGCCTAAATGTCGTTGAGCCAGTTCTGCTAATTTTGTTTAATAAAAAAGTCATACCCACAAAAAAAAATTCTACAAAAATAGTATTGAAGTCATTTTCACATTATAATGGAGTAGGAGAATCATCGAATTGACAAATCGTTATCCGTCGAATCGCCAGAACTGGAATACACATTTGTATGATAATAATAGAATGACGATATTCTTCCTCACCTGCAATGTCTTCCCATATCAATATATCCGTTACTGCTAATTCACGGATTTTGTTTTATTGTTTTAAATTTTTTTTTTTTTTGTTATCCCAGCATCCAATTCGCGATACACTAAATCCATTAATTGATGGCAAATTAATCGACCATCCATTTTTTTTAAGTTGATTTATTCTTAAGTATTTAACAATAATTTTTAAAATGTTAAGGTAAAATTCTTGTCTACATATTTCCAATTGGATTCTGAGAGACGTATACGTATGCTACAAATAAATTCGTACATACACACCCACATCCACACATCTATACACACGCTCTCATACCCCTACACAAATATCCATAATCATACATACATATAAATAGAACAAACTTAAACTATGACTTACCCCATGATTGATCTGGAACTCATCAATCTCCCCTCCTTCGCACGTGTTCTCGCCTAGTCCCTCATAGATTACGGGACAGATGGTGGTTATTAAAATAACTTTCTAACATTCAATTGAGTTTCTTTTGGTGATATGTTGTTTTAATATCGAAAGCGACTGTATGACTTCGGTCGCCTTTAGTGGTCTGATATAGTATCACACCCCCACCACGTTTTAGTCCGATTGCGCGAACAACAATTTTTCTTTTGGACCGTTCCCAAAGAACATTCTTGACTTTCGCAAATGAAATAAAACCTTCACTTCCACTATCAATCTGTCCGACTAATATTTATTTCACAAATTTCCTTCTTATTGGTTTAATTACGTCTACTATTTCTTTGGGGCATGCACAATAAGATTTACTATGCCAAGACAAAGAAAATTGAATTAGGCTTATTTTACGCCATTTACATTTATAGGATTCTCAATACTACAGCTAAGCATAATTTAAGCAACACAAAAAAAAATTTTTCTAACCTTAAAATTAACGTGCAATTAGTTTTAGTATCACAGTGGTTTGTTTTTTATTATTAAGCCATGTATTTCTAATGCTAGTAAATTTTATGAACATTAACTATTTAATTAATCAAAGCTTTATCACAATCTTTAACTTAAAAAAACTAATGACTACACAAAAATTTTATATTTCTAACAAAAAACAAGAATTGATATCTCAACATATGGAGACTGACATTTTAAAAAACAAAAAACAAACGTCCGAAAAACAAAATCAATTCTAATCAGAAATGATAGAAATTGGCGACTAAGAGAGAGAAGCCATCTGTCGGCTTCTATTTATAGTATATTAACGACCGTTTGTAAACAATAACAAAACGATAAGTTTGTTTCCTGGGTATTTTTTCGTTAATTATTGCACCCACCAAGGAGTTTGCATAACTGACTCGTATCAAACTTGGAAAGAAAATTGTGCAAAAAAATGATTTGGAACTGAATGCAAGAAACTGTGTTCGAAAAGGGTAAAAACAACTTCGAAAGTTCCCCTTAATATAAATATAATGCGTGTGAGAAAGTTGTGTGACTCTAAATTACGAAGATTGGACAATAGCTTGATAACACTGCCTGGTGGTCAAACTAGGAAGCGCAGAAAGTAGTCAACACACCATCCGGCCGTTGGAGATAACTCGGGACGCTAGAACTAGTCTATAATACTTTGCAAAAATTATTTATTACCAAAAAAACTCCTGTTTGTCATTCAGGATTTTATTTTATTTGGATTCATTTTTTCGATTTCTCCTGTATTTGATTATTGAAAGTTAAAACTTAATTAACATTTTAAATCAATGTGGATTTACATAACGACTTGTTCTGTTATAAAGGCTTTCTATTTATCTCTTTCGCTATGGTTTTCTTATTCAATTAAACAACAAAAATTATCCCATACATTGAATATCTGCCATATAAAAAAAACAAATGAAACGGACGGAGAAAAATTATTCAAACAAACTATCTCACACCATCCAATTATTACAATAAGGTCCTCCAAAATTTAATCAATTATTAATATTGCAAAAATATTTCAAAATCGGAAAGTCCTATTTAGCTACGATATCAACCTACATTAACGCACCTGCGCAGGTTCAATATACTCTATTTTGTATCTCTTCAATAAAAAAAATATATTCGTTTCTCATTAAAAATAAATAAAATAAAACGAAAATCAATTCTACACCGAAATATAAGATAAGTCAAATGAGTTCGAATAAAAGAATATCCACTATGAAGTAATAAACTAAAAGATGAATATATTTATACAGTGACACGTTGCATACGGTCAGATATTGTTTATGAAGTGATCTTAAGTTGTTTGATAATACGGATTGAAGGTATGATTCATGTGATGATTTTTTGTTTTTAGACTCTAAACGAAACGTTGTTACAAACATTTCGAATAATTTATTTAAATCGAACGTAGGCTTAAGAGTTTTAGCGACTGCGGCAGGGAGCGAGTCACCCAAAATACTCGTAAAAATATTCGAGTTCGTCCGTCTTCTGTTTCTAAACCACGAGTTTTGAGAAAATTCTATGATCAATTCAAATTGGAGATGCCAATAGTCAGAAAAGGTGATGTGATGCCATCCCAGGATAACGCAACCATTACTATAATCTAGAAATTTTGTTTATTAAGCTCCAAGCCAAACATCTAGCTCCTGTAGTAGCAGCCACTTCCTTACAATGGTGCAGGTTGATTTGGTGCCGTGCAACTGTAACAACCAACTCGTCACTTCAGTTTGGAAAGTACTTATCATGGAATTTGCAGACCACCATCGATAAAGGTTGCTTCGTATCCGTGAAACAAGCATCACTATCGGTGGCGAAAGCATCCTCAATCGATTCATGTGCTTCTGTTGTACCCTCAACCTTCTTCAATACTTTCAAATTGACTGCTCTAAAGCCGAAGTTTATTACTGCACTGTTTCTTTGAGATAGCTCAGTCAAGGATTCCTTATTATTGAGAATATCTGACCTGTCACCATTTTGGTAGGATCAAGGTCTGAGTTGCTGTAATTTAGCATTTGTAAATTTTGTAACTCACCTTATCTTCAGGTTTTGCAGAAAGCTCTCTCTTTCTCTCTGAGGACAAGCTCACGGTCGACTTAGTATATTCTCTGGATTAACCACTTCCAGTTTTGTACCCATCCTTTTTTAATCCCGAAAAATGAGGAATCGCAAATCCTTGTTAGTGACATGTAAACTGAAAAGTGAGACCAAAATATGCATCGTGCTGAAGTTTGAGCTTAATCGAGCTACTGGTCTAGGAATGGCAGCATATTTTCGTTTTGTATGTAAAATTTGTGATTGACGATTTATGTTAAGTTTTACTTAGCAAGCAGCGAATTTTGAATAATTTTGATTACATGGATATCTTAAGCTACATGCTAGCATATCTTTTCATTTTTCGTTTCGGACAAAAAATTATGCAAAATTAGAAAGTAGTTAAGTTTTTTAAAGTACTTAGTTTGAGCACATACATTAAAAATGAAAATTTTGCCGATCTGAGGTAATTTTCAAATTATTTTGCTCAAGAATGGCTGTACCGGTTTCAACAAATATTTTTGTTTAATAGGTGATTAGTTAATCTTTACAATAAAACTAATGAGCCGTTTTAATTAATTAATTAATTTTAAAATTAAAATATTAAAAAAAACAATTTTAAAGATGGCGCTAGGGTTAGCTAAAAGTAAAAAGATGACCACTGAGTGAGTTCATACTAAAATTCGTATGCATTATTGGTTTTTTTTTTTTCTTTTGGTATTTACTATTGTGAACGCGGTATATAGTTGTTAAATTTGAATTTAATTATAAACCATCATAGTTGAAAAAACAAATATTGCGACGCTGATGCATAAGCTGACTTCACCACAGCTCTGGAAACATAGTGCTTGGATATATAATGAGCTAATATCCATAAAATACTTTAATTAAAAGCTAACAAATATTATGGACTTCGTAGTTCTAATAATAAAAATATTAAAGCAGGCAGTAGTATCCCAACAAACACAAATTCTGTTGTACGAGAAAAAGTAAAAAAACATTTTATCGGATGTGACAAACCGGAAGTTGGGATGCAGAACTGTTGTGAACCGTACTAAATGTGTATGTACCAAATTTCATCCAATTCGATTATCAGGTACAGAAGTTATTGAGCTTCCAAAATAACAGGTGCTTGGAGGACCCCCCTACCACTTTGTTCACTATCGCTAAAAAAACTAATCAGTTCCTTACCATACATATTTGCATCTTTTTGCAAAGTGTAACCAAAATTACTTAACGAACGAATGTTGTATGTTTCCAACAAACATTGAAACAATAAACAGATGTTCGGGAGGACCGCACCACTTATCCCAATATTGTCCAATAACTAGTCAATTCTTTGTCATTAAAGTCTTCATCTTTTTTCAAAGTGCCATTAAAATTGATTAATGAAAGAAATCTGTATGCTCCCAACAAACTTTAAAAACAAAGTGTGAAAAGTCAGCAGTTGTATGGTAGACCCCCGCCACTGATCAATGTGTCCCAAAAGATGATAATTATCTTCTTACACTAATTGAAACCTTTCCGTAAGTTTTATCATAATCACTTCATTATTGTAGGCTGTCGTGTGCATAGAGATACTGAAAAAACTGCCAACAATTAAAAAAAAATTTTACCGGAAGTAAAAAACCGGAAGTTGAGATGCAGAATTTTTGTAAATCATACTAAATGCTTATGTACCAAGTTTCATCCAATTTGATTATCAGGTACAGATGTCATAGAGCTTTAAAAAAACAGGTGTTTGGGACACCCCCACCACTTTGTGCACTATCGCTCAAAAATTAATCAGTTCTTTACCATACAGGTTTGCATTTTTGTCCAAAGTGTTATCAAAATTGGTTCACGAACGAATGCTGTGTGCTCCCAACAAACATTGAAAAAATGATGACACAGTAAACAGGTGTTCGGGAGACCCCGTACCACTTATCCCAATATTGTCCAAAAACTAATCAGTTCCTTGTCATTTAAATTTCCATCTTTTTCCAAAGTGTCATTAGAATTGATTAATGAATGAAGTCTGTATGCTCCCAACAAACTTTAAAAACAAAGTGTGAAAAGTCAGCATTTGTATGGTAGACTCCCCCACCACTTTGATCAATGTATCCCAAAACATGATAATTATCTTCTCACACTAATTGGAACCCTATTCCATAAGTTTCATCATAATCAGTTTATTATTGTAGGCTGTAGTGTGCATAAAGACACTGAAAAAACTTCAAAAAAAAATTTTTTACCGGAAGTGAAAAACCGGAAGTTGGGATGCAGAACTATTGTGAACCGTACTACATACTCAGGTACCAAGTTTCATCCGATTCGCTTATCAAGGTACAGATGTTATAAAGCTTTCAAAAAAACAGGTGCTCTAGGGACCCCCCACCACTTTGTTCGCTATCGCTCAAAAACTAATCAGTTCCTTGTCATACATGTTTGCATCTTTTTCCAAAGTGTCATCAAAATTCATTCACGAATGAATGTTGTGTGCTCCCAACAAACATAAAAACTTTGTGGAAAAAACCACCTGTTGTATGGTGGACCCCCAACCCTGTATCCAATGTGCTCCAAAAACTGATAAAATCTTTCTCATGTTATTTTAAAGCTTTTACCAACGTTTCATGAAAATCGATCGGTAATTGTAGGCTACAGTAGGGATAAATACTTGAAAAAAAAACTTTTTAACCGGTATAATGGTTGTAATCCACTTCAAAATTATGTGTAAGTTCCATTTAAAAGTTGCACTAAATAATTTATCTTTTAGTGAGGAGAATTTATATTCAGTCCAAGAGTCCGTTAGTCAGAACCGTCCAATTTTTATATAACAACACTTTGCTCAAATCAAATGGTTGTTATACTCCAATTGTTAGAAGTCACTTATGCTAGGCAAAATGGACTTCGTCAGACTTATATATATGAATAAAAACACTTGTTTACAGTTAGACAAATATATAAATCTGAATTTTATTATCGATAATTTCTTCTATTTATACAAAATCGATATTACTAAAAATTACACATTTAGCAAAAATATTCTTAAAATTAATTGTTTCATAATGTTAAAAAAATGTGTCACATAATTTTTATATTTTCTTTGTAATTTTAATTGACCGACATATTCAGTTTTACTTTAAATTTATTACATCACATAAAAATAAACGAAAATTATATTATTTACATATGCACGGTAATCATATTTCATTTAATAGTTTTTTTTGTACGAAATATGAGTTTCATAAATTTTCTTTCGGTTTAAAATAAATTATGTTTATTTTCACATATGTTTTTTGTTATCGTGTGAAAATGATTTTGCGGTTTGTTTACTTCAGTATATAATGGAAATTTGTTGTTTATTTTATGTGCGGTCATTGTAAGATTTTGTAGTAGTTAAGGGATGATGTGTAGATACATTACACCGGAAGTAACAAACTGAAAGTTGATATGCAGAAATATTGAAAACAGTACTAAAACCTTATATACTAAGTTTCAATATGATCATAACCCGCGATCAGAAGTTATTCAAGATTTAAATTTAGAGGCGTTTGGAAGACCACCCGCCATTTTGTCCAAATTTGAAATGAATCCAGATCTTCCATTTTCAAGTGAACCTGAATCATTTGCCAAAGTTTCATCAAGATCCTATGTAGAAAGCTCACCCAATCAAAAAATTGATAATCTTGATATGAAACTGGTCACCCTTTTTGAAGATCACAAGAAAACAAAAGCCAAAGTAGAAAAGCTTTGTGAAAATTCGCTTAAACATGATTTGGAAATATTTAATTTTCAACTTCAAGTTTTCAAATTACAGCAGAATGATCTTCGTTATGATATTGTAATACTGGGAGCACCCAAAAAATTAGTGCCAATATATTTATGAACAGCATCTGCAATTTTTTAAGGTATATTATATCAAGTACAGATAAATGTTATTCCAAATCTATTGTTGTTCAAAACGATGAAGGGGTCAACCATGTTCAAATTTTACTTAAATTTAAATCAACAGTGCTTAAAACAAATTTTTTGCAACTGTTTCGAGATATTGCTCCAATTTTCGTCAAGCAAGTTATGATTTTTTTTATGAATTTGATAATGAACAAAGAAAACTATTTATTGGACACAGACTCTTGAAGTATTATGCTGACCTGTATACCTACTGTCGAAAACTAAAAAATCAAAACATAATCTGTGCTACCTCGTTCTCAAACAACAATCTGAATATCCGACTTACTTCTAAAAATACACAGAAACAGTTATCGCCAATAATAATCAAGCTGATATAGATCGCACAATAAAAGATCACGTCTTATTTTTAAAAAACAAAACAATCTATATTCTATGTGCATTGTCCAAGATGATATTGCATACGAAGGAAATGATAAGGAAAAATAATAACTATAGTAATAAATCTTATAATACGCTATCTAAGTTCTTAAAAAACTGTGAGAAATTCCATTTATCTTATAAATAATTACTAACCATTTAATTTGATTTAATTTATTTCTAATTTTAATTTATTTTAATTAATCTAAATCAGAAGTGCTAAGCAGTTAAATAATATAACATATTTCTTTCACCTTTCGATCTCTGGAAATTTAAAATTGTTGGTATAATATATACACACAGGCTCTACAAGAAGGGAAGGAGGGCGGATGGGATTTACACCCAGGCCTAGCTTTTCAAAACGGCCTGGACGCCAACCAACATGAAAATGAAAATTTAACATGAAAATGTTAAATTTTATAAGCGAAAACTTATTTTAAACCAAAACTAAAGTGTACATATATGTGGATTTCATTAAATTTCATCTTGCCGTGTACCAACAATTGGTAACAAACGCCCCCAAAACGAATAGAGTTTTTAATATTTTCATTGTATTTTCCGTCAAATTTTACGACAAAAACATGATTTTAAAATATGGTAACTTTTCAATTATTATTTTTAAAATATTAATTTATGTGGCGCGTAACGAAAAAAAAACGGTTTTTTGCTAATAAAACAAATTCTGTAACTTGTATAAAAAAAATTAGATGTAAAGTTGTAGATAAGTAAAAGTTGTACAACTTTTGTCTAAACTAGTTTTTGTCATAACCTCAAAATTTTAAATTAAATTGCAATAAATGTTACAAATCATCTTTGCAACAATTATTTAATGAAAATTTGCATAAAAAAAATGTAAGGGTAATTCGTTTTCAAACCGAATCTCCTGACATGTTAGAAAACAAATCTTGATTGAAAAAAAAATTGTTATCAAGCGTTGGGAAAAAATCCATTCAGTGCGCCACGTAATTTCAACCTGTCTGTTGTATTAGCCACCACTGCCATGACAAACTTTGACAAATAATAATAGATGATAAAAAAATATCTTAGTAAAATAAAAAAAATCACCTAATAATAAATAAAATAATCGTTCTTAATATTTTGTATGTACTTTATTGGAATAACCACATTTGTATAGCATATTTGACAAAAATTGTAGATCTTTGCATTATCTACAACTTTTACATTTAACTTATTTTGATCAAGTTACAGATTTTGTTTTATTAGCAAAAAACCGTTTTTTTTTCGTTTTGCGCCACATAAATTAATATTTTAAAAATAATAATTGAAAGTTACCATATTTTAAAATCATGTTTTTGTCGTAAAATTTGACGGAAAATACAATGAAAGTATTAAAAACTCTATTCGTTTTGGGTGCGTTTGTTTAAAATCGATTTAAACATTTAAATTGTTCATAACAATATGAATTTGTTAGAAATTTTTATAAAAAACATTTTTTTATCAAAGTCCAGTCCCTCAACTACAAAAGTGTGGTTACTAAAAATTTTGTAGCTCTTACAGATTCGGAACTATGAATTTATGAAAATAAATATCCAAGCCAAAAAACTCGCTATTCTGAAATCGAATCAGTTGTATTATCGAAAATATGCAAAAAAAAACTTCCTCGGATACGTATCTCTTTTTTTCGACATAGAACCCACAAAAAAAATTTCAGCCAAATCGAAGAGGTGTCGATTAATTTTCATCAAAATCCATTCGGTTTGTATAAAAGAATTACCCGTATACATTTTAGGAGCTACGAAGACAATGACTTTGCATTTGAGCTTTATTAATAAAACAAACATCAAAGCTATGTAATTATGGCACAAATCTAAAGAAGTATCAATGGCTCTATATTTTAAACGATAAGCATTAACTATTATTCATTAATCTGATTGTGATGAATTGAATCTTAATCTTCCTAGTCGACATTCTCTTGTCTAAAACGGTCAAAGCTTTAATCATGTTTAGCTCACCGAACGTAGCAGGTATTTATATTCAATTTATATTCATTGACCTACAAAAAGGTTATTTCTATACCCTGACCTACCCACGTAGGCTTGCATGATACAGCATACCATTTTCTAGTAAATGAATTTAGAGTTTTTATTCGTGTTAATATTTGAATGAAACCTAGAGCATGAGCTACAATCAGGTCAGTAAAAAATTTATACAAAATTTTCCCATTTCATGATTAGAAATAATTGTTTGCAAAAATTTCGGAAGCAAGTTTTAGCTAGTCAAGAGGCCATATTGCGAGGGCTATTAGCAAAGTCACTTTCTGGAGGAAACACAACTAAATAATTAAAACAATCATCTCAACTAAGGCCTTTTTTTATTTCTGCACAAAAATATAAAATATTGTTTTTTGGGAATTTTTGTGAGCAATTAAACTCAAGTAAGTAAAGAAATAGTTTGAATTTTTCGAAGGAATGGTTGGAAATTTCTCAGAAAAAAAACTCCATTTCTCAGTTACGTGTTTCGGATGAATTTGAACCTTCATCCAGTAAAGAATGTGAAAAAATTACGAAACATCTAGGAAAACATTTGAAAAACGTCAAAATTTTAGACAAATGGGCGGAGTTTATTGTAATTAATTGATCAAAAGTTAATATAACATCCAATTCGCACAAACTTTTGAGAAATAATCTCTTCATACCATTATCTTTCGAACATCTTGCTTCTCTTACAACTGTTAATATTATAATTTCCGTTTAGTTTTTTTTCCACTATATAACAATTTATCGTTTAGAAACTTTGAACTTTAAAAAAAATTTATACGGTAATGCATTCATATAAATGACTTTAAAATTAATATTCGGAATTCTCATTTAATAAAGGAAAAGAAATTCTACCCTTTATTAGTTTGTCTTCAATATAAATTTGTGTTCCGTCTGAAACAAGATTTAAACAGAAAAAATAGTATTTCTCTTGTGAAACGAAACTTGAGCGTTCGTTATCTTCTTGTGTAGCAGAAGTTATGTTAGAAATATTTTTTTATATAATATAAAAATTTTTTACCTTAGATAACTGAGATAACTGAATATTGTTCCTACGTCAGATAATCTGTTGGGAATTTAATTAGTTTTATTATGAGATTTGAAAATAGATAAACTCCGTTGCCTTAAGAAAAACGCCAAAGCTCTAATTTTCTCTTCACAACCTTGTACACATAATTCATAATTACATATATAAATTATGTCTCATTTTTTACTATATAATTTTATATTTATTCGTTTATTACTGAAAACATGATTAACGATTTTAAATGAGAATGCATTTTCCATTTAGAATAATAATAATAATAATAATTTCAAATAGTAGAAGCAAAAAAAGCTCATTAAACTTCTTTTTCCTTAATGACATCGTCGCTCTCTGATAAAATGTTACTTAATGACTTTTTGTTTGTTATATAAAACTGAATCTATGCTTTAAGCTAACGATTGCATTAAAAGTCATTTTGTGTAAATCTTTTGGTAATTTGAGTTTTTTATGGCATTCTACAGTGTTAAAGTGTTAACACGTTTTCTTATAATTAAAGTAAAATTGTAATTAACATTATTTATTTATAATTTATTGTTTATACAAAATTTTAAGCTTTTTTTGGTTAAATTGATAATTGCTACAATTTTCTTTTCAGGTTCATCGACACCAATTAGACATATTTCATTACGATCGTTGCTACCAAACACCGATCAATATATGACATATGAAGGGTCAACAACACATCCGGGATGTTGGGAAAGCACTGTTTGGATAATTTTTAATAAACCAATTTATATAACAAAACAAGAGGTAAACTGATTTTTATGTAAAACAAGTTTTAAAATTAACAAAAATCCCATACGCTCTCAGAAGCAATCCAAATCCAATGTTACTCAATGGTGCCACAGAATTTTACACCCGACTTATTTCACAAAGAAATCACTGTTAAACAGGAAAGGAAACAAACACTACTTTCATAATCACCTTTTAGAAAATTATGATATCAAAACTCCATTCGAATATTTTCAAAATTATCTCACGTTAAGAACTCGTCTGGAAATTAACAATATTTGTAAAAGTTATCAATGTCGTATGGCTCGTAGTACGTTTAAGTCCTATAATATCAATCAAAAATAATATAGCACAAGGTTAGGACGGCACATTTAGACCAAAATAGATCCCTTGTAGATCCCATTATCCAGATCTAGACAAGTAGATCTATTTATCCAAGGGAATATATATTTTCAAAATGATGCAGGAATGCACGGGTTGAAACGCGGAATCTAACAAGAAAAATCTCAAACATCACAAAAATAATTTAACTATGACGTTTGGTTATGACTTTTAAAAGACAAACAAAAATAATTTATTAATCTAACATGTAAACTAGAATTAACATCGAGAAAAGTGATAAAAGACAATATTGTTGATTGTAGTTTTCCCTTGTGTTCAACTTCCAATCAATATGTGTTATACGACATCTTTCTTTTTTTTTGTTTTCTTCAGCCAACAATTGTATTTATGCCACAAATGCTGTTTAACATAATGATATTATAGTGGACGCGAAGATCTTCAGCAAATACAAGGCAACAAAAATGTGCCATTTTCACAATAAGCAAATATTCGTCTAGTGGTTTAATTATGATACCACGTACTGATCAACGATTATAGACTTCAGTCAACGTGCCGACGCCCGAAACAATTTCCAACCCCATATATCAATCAAAAAATTTAACATATTATGGAATGAACTAACCTCCAATCATCGTTTACCATCTGGTGTACGCCTTTGCTTTAAAATACTACAACGATGACATTTCGGAACACCTTCTGCAAACAAATTGTGCAATAGGTTGGGCCTTTTTTAAATTTTTGTCATCTTGCCTTTCTCGAACCACCACCATATCGTTTAAAACATCTAATTTTTTGTTTCAGTTATATTATTTTTATTTTAGCACAATAAAATATCGTAACAATAATTTAACACCCTAAACATTTAAAATTTTGGAAAACACAGTTTAAAATTTAAGTTTAAGGTGATTTTTTATTACGATTAAAATAAATTTTTTTTCTTTTACTTTAGTCTTAGTTTTAATATTATAATAAATTTAATATAATAATAATAATTTTAATTTTGATTTTAATATTATAATAAAAACCCGACCGCATCATGAACTTTTATTTTTAAGCTCTGAATCACAGCTCAAAAAATATTCAAAATTATTTTTCTATTTATAATTTATAAAATTACTCTAAACAAGAAAGAAGAGTTGGTTGCATGAAACAGATGCTCGTTATTCATATTGCTATTCCAATCCAAAAAAAAAACTATTTATGAAGCCACAAGTTATACCGTCTTCCACACAAATATCTTCTTGTTGGTTTATCAAACATGCACAGACCTTATGAACACCCTTTTATTAATCACAAGTACAGGCGAAAAGAACAGAAAAACGTTCATGTATTGCAATATTTCATTTTTATTTATAATATTTTGTTTCATTATAATAAAATGAAAGAGAAATTTAAACGTAGCAATATTTTTGTTTCATTTTTTAGGGTTCCGTTTTTATACGGAACACTATTGGTGAGAGTAAAACGAATTTTTCTTATTATATCGATTATCTCGTAAACTATAAATGCTATGCACTTGAAATTTGAGGTGCGTATAAAACTAATCTGTCCGCATGAAATGAAGGATACAAAAAAAAACTAAAGTGGTTTTCGTTGTGTTTACAGGGGAACGATGTGAGACCTTTGAGAAAATACATTTTTTTATAGACTCAAGTAGGATATCATATGAAAGGGCTTCATTTCAGTATTCCTTAAAAGTTTATTTTAGAATTTTACACCTCACCACTTTTTGTATAATTTTGAATAATGACGTTTTTTTGTGTTTTCTTGCCTCGATTAGCTCCGAACCTAACAAAACGAAAATTTTCAAATGTATTTGGAATGATAGAATAATTAGTAAGTTTTTAATAAAAAATATACAAAAGCGTCATATACTCAAAATTAAATTTATTAAGGGGGTGGATATGAGAAGGGGTAAAAACACTATTTAAAACGTGGCCAAGTGGGGTGTCATTTGAAAGAGCACCTTTGTCAAAAAAGTGGAAAATTCGACCGTCCCCCCCATACGTTTCTACACTGATTGACAGAAAAATTTGTAAAAATTCACAGAGCTAGAAAATTTGGTAAATTTTGTATGAAAACTATAGCGAGGTCTCAAATAATTATAATCCTGTGTGTTTAGGGGACCGGGGTAAAGAGGGCAAACAAATCTTTTTTGACTCAAGCGAGTGGGGTGTCATTTGAAAGAACACCTAATTTAGAATTCGTTGCAGTTTATTTTAGAATTTTGCGGTGCTCAGTTTTTGAGTTATATTCAAAAAAGTGCAAAATTCGGAACGTTCCCCCCCCATATGTTTCGACACTGATTGACAGAAAAATTTGTAAAAATTCACAGAGTTAGGAAATTTGGTAAGTTTTGTATGAAAACTATAGCGAAGTCTCAAATAATTATATTCATGTGTGCTTAGGGGACCGGAGCAAAGAGGGTAAAAAAAATCTTTTTTGACCCAAACGAATGGGATGTCATTTGACAGTAATGACACCTAATTTAAAATTCGTTGCAATTTATTTTAGAATTTTTCGGTGCCCCGTTTTTGAGTTATTGTCAAAAAAGTGTAAAATTCAGACCGTTCCCCCGGATACGTTTCGACACAAATTGACAGAATAATTGGTAAAAAATCATAGAGTTAGGATATTTGGTAAATTTTGTTTGAAAATCATAACGAAGTCTCAAATAATTATATTTCTGTGTGTTTAGGGGACGGGGGTAAAGAGGGTAGAAAAAACTCTTTCTTGACCCAAGCGGTGTCATTTGAAAGAACACATAAATGAAATATTATTGCAATTTTTTTTAGAAATTTTTGGTGCACAGTTTTTGAGTTATGGACAAGAAAATGCAAAATTCAGATCGTTCCACCCCCTGTGTTTCGACAATGATTAACAGATAAATTTGAAAAAATTCACAGAGACAGGAAGATTGGTAAATTTTGAATGAAAATCATAGCGAAGACTCAAGTAATTATATTTCGGTGTGTTTAGGGGCTGGGTGTGGGGAGAGTAAAAAAAACAATTTTGACCAAAATGAGTGTCATATGAAGAAGTGCATAATTTAAGAAACATTACAATTTTTTTAGAATTTTGCAATGCATAGTTTTTGTGTTATTGGAAAAAAAATCATATTTTTAGTATGTAGCTTCTCCACCTTCCTGATTTCAACACTTGATTGACCGAAAAAATAATCAAATTCAATCCATTTACAAGCTGGTGTAATTGAATCTTGCTTAAGTTACCATAAACATCTATGGATAAGATTTAACCTGAATTAAAATTTTTTTTGCCGTTTTTGATCAATGTAGATTTGATTGTTATTTACTATTGACATTTACAATTAAACACTTATTTAATTATGCGTCTATGGTCTGGAAATATAAGGACATTACAACACAACTTTTTGCCAATAATTTTTGATAGTGTGTTCTTTTACATTCATGGAACCCATGACGAGCGAAATTTATTCGCAGAGTGCAAGTATATATAACAAAAATCATTATAACCTTGATGTTTTACAGGGAGTCCGAAGAGAAGGCATACCGATTGAAACTTAATAAAAATGTTAACGAAAATGAATGTTTTTTATAGCGGAAGGTGAGGCAAAAAGTTATTTGTATGGTGATCTGTTAAATGTAAAATTACGATAATAATAGGATGAACTAAAGAGAATCAAATCTTTGCTGTTAGCGCAACCGGTTTAGTTGTTTGAAGTGACAAGCCTTAAATTCCAGTCGATACACCACATGTTTAACAACACGTAATTTGGCGGTCATAACAGGTGTTTGACCATCTGTTTGAGCAACTTCCGCTTGATGTATAATGAAGTGGTCTGGAAAACGAAAGGTGGAATTGTCTCCGAGTTTGGGACCACCCGTTAAAATATTTACTATCCCCCTCATCGTCAGTCTTTCATATCACTCCTGCGAAATCCTGAGTTGGCTGAGTTTAGTTGATGCTATCGGTTGACCTAGCACGTGTTATCACCAAATCAGGACCGAAGCGTTTTGGCACAAGGAGCACAGGTGAATTTCAAGAACTAACATTTGTGGATTGATATCATTTTCCAACATCTCTTGCATTTGTCTCTCCACATCTTGTCGAGTATCCCCGATACTCTGTAATTTTTAAAATTGATCGGATGTAGTCCTGGTTGTGTTTTATCGAGTGTTCAATTACTGAAGTGTGTGTTAGGCAATCTCCCTCCCTCGTAAAATTATCCCGGTGTAAAATTGTCCCCGTAAAATTATCCCTTCTCATTTACCAAATTTTTATATAAATTTATGTAATTCAATATTTTAGCTAATCTTTTTTTTACATTAGTATTTGAACTAGATTCCTAACCTGGCGTTGAGCCGCAACCTGATTCAAACTAAACCTAATTTTTTTTGCGTGCCTTTTTCTACAAAAGGTATCTAAACCGCGCATTTTTCTGTTACTACAATATCAATTTTATTTTTTATGAAATTTATCATTCCTCTGCCGCTTAGAAAATATTGACCTAGAATGCCATCGGCATTTGTATTTGTGCTGTTCTGTACTACATGCAGTTTAATTTTCAATTGACTACTATCATTTGTGTGTGTATGAACTACACCTAAAATTTAACTTTGTTCGTTCGCTAAGATTTATCCTTGCTGCTGAACTCAGAGAATCCATTCTTATTAAAGATATGTCTGACCCACTATCTATCAGCATTTAAACCCTCTCGTTCTTAGTTACATCTAGTAAAATCTCCATTTTCGATGCTGCTTTGATGCTTTTCTTTGCTGCGTTACTAAATTTTACTGGCCTGATTACTTTCCGAAAATATTCTATAGTTAATCGGTGCTGACTTGTTGGGTGCAAGTCGTACCAGAACAGTTTCCCTGATTTAACTCAGGAGCCCCCACTCATTGTCGTAAGCACAATTCTTTCTGTTTTCGCATTTGCCTTATTTGTAAATCTTACATTACGACTAAAAATTTACAAGTACTTGCGTAAGTAAAATTTACAAGTACAAGTACTTGCGTAATGTTCGGGTTGCATTTGAAACATGAAATCTTCCAGAAATCACAAAATATTCTGGTCTGAGTACGATTTGACTCCGCGTTTGATGGCATAGTTTTTTCCTTCTTGATGAAACTTTGGCAAATGATCCAAGTTCACTTGAAAATGGATGATCTGGACTCATTTTAAATTTGGATAAAATAGCGGGCGGGTCTCCCGGTCACCTCTAAGCTTAAATCTAAAATAACTTCTAATCCCGGATTATGATCTTATGGAAACATGGTATATAAGGTTTTAGTACTGTTTCCAATATTTCTGCATACCAACTTCCGGCTTGACATTTCCGGTTAAAAAGTTAAAAGGTCTTTTTTAAGGTGTTTATCCCTACTGTAGTCTCCAATTACCGATCGACTTCCATGAAACGTTGGTAAAAGCTTTCAAGTAACATGAAAAGAAATTCATCAGCTAGAGGGTTGGGGGTCCACCATACAACGGTTAGTTTTTTCCACTATGTTTTTAATGATTGCTGGGAGCATACAACCTTTGTTCGTGAATGAATTTTGATGACACTTTGGAAAAAATGCAAATATGTATGGCAAGTAACTAATTAGTTTTGGAGCGATAACGAACAAAGTGGTAGGAGGTCCTCCGAGAACCTGTTTTTTAGGAAGCTCAATAACATCTGTACCTGATAATCGAATTTGATGAAACTTGGTACATAAACATTTAGTACGGTTTACAACAGTTCTGCATCCCAACTTCTGGTTTATCACTTCCGGTTAAATTTTTTTTTTACTCTTTCTCGTACAACAGAATTTATGTTTGTTGGGATACTATACTGCTTTCTTTAATATTTTTGTAATTAGAACTACCCCAAATCTGTAACATTGGTCTGCTTTTAATTAAAATTTTTGGTGGGTATTAGCTCATTATCTATCCAGAACACTATGTTCCAGAGCTGTGTTGAAGTCGGCCTATGCAGCAGCGTCGCAATATTTTTTGAAGCAATCGTCAAATTTAATCCTAAGGTTTGATTGAACATTCCTTATGTTTTGGAATTTGTTGTAACTTATTCAAACAAAAAGGGGTGGAGTGCGCCGGTGCCAAATGTTATGTCCCTTTTTCTTAATTAATTCTTGAATCGAATCTTTTTATTACACAGATAAAAATTGCAGTTAGTTGTGATAATAAATTCTTTATTTTTTACAGTAAATTATTTTTGAATAGGGGGGGCGGGTATGGTTTAAAGGAAAAAAAAGCATATTTTTGTGATTTTTTTGCGGCGACATGAGTAATATAATTTTATTAAATTTAATTACATAGTATTGTACAACTTTTGAAATTTGTCAGAAAAAAATTTCAATTAAAAATATTGATAAATAAGCCGCCGGTGACGTTGAATCTCCAGAGCCACTTTGAAAAAAAGTGGTGTAATAGTCAGCGATATAGTTTTAGTCTTCTAGCAAAAAAAACTAAACATATAACTGACACCACATAAAATTATCATTCTGAGACTGTTTACCTCACCGTCGTTTCTGCCAGCTTAAGCATCAGGGAAAAAGGTGTCGTGAATTTCTAGGTAACTCAGAATGATCTTGAAATAGACGGTATACAAAGAGATTAGAAATGGATGATCAAATATAATTACCAATGATGATGCTGGAAATTCTCTCTCTCAATCGATTAAATCATCGAAAGATAATGAAACTGTTATTTCTCTTTCATATTAAAAAAAAATAAAATATCATACTTTAAAAAAACAACTTACTTTTATTAAAAAGAAATGAATTTTCTTCATTACCGCCTTAAACTAGAGTACAAATTCAAAAAAAATTTACTTTTTTGTTATTACTACTGAAAACAAACACAAACAGACAATAATTTTTTTATTTTCTTTCTTTAATTTCCAATTGTTAAGGCAAATCCTGTATATCTTGCTTGCTCTATATCTTGCTTTGTAAATGGGTTTTTAATGGAATCCGGTTTTAATCTTCTGTTGATGTTGTATTAACCAATATGGACGGCGTTTTTGGAACAGTCCGTATCTCTGGACTAGTTCTTTATTTTCAATCTTAATACAGTAGCTTTTAACTGGTAGTAGGCCTTAACTGAATTGCTTCATAACAGTGGCAATCATTAATAATCGACATCACAAAGTTACAAACAAACAAAAATTTCTTTTTTATATTTATGTTTATTTTTATTATTTTTAACTTTATTTTTATTTTTTTTTGTTATAATTCAATTTATAAAATTTTTGCAAATAATTCACAATATTTATAGTGGTAATGCATAAATAATAACTTCACAAAAAAATTACAAAAAATATATTTTGTTTTTTTTTTATTAGAATTTGCAAACATTTTCTTTTTTATTTTTATATACTTTTCTAGAGATATTTTTTTTTTATATTTAATATTCAAACTATTAACAACATTATTTTAAATTTTACAAAAATAAGTATTTCAAAAATTTTTTTACTTTTTTTTATTATTAAAACAACAAAAATACTATTTCCACCAGTTATAAGTTCTATAAGTTAACATGATCTAAATGTTACATCGCGGGGCAGACCCAAACCCTAGAAAAAATCAAGAGTTCTCATTAACCCGGGCGTTATATCAAAAAAAAAAAAACATTTACAAAAAAAAACAAATCGGACTTGAAAGTCCTCCAAATGAACCTTCTAAGCGCGAATATCTTTCACGTGGTAAATACCCATTTTTTTACCATTTTCGTCTTCGATTTCATAAGCAACATTTCCAACGGCTCTTTTAATTCGACCCTTTATAAATTTAGGACCAAGTTTTACGCAATAATCTTTTGTCGCATCACTTATTGAAAAGTTCCTAACGAATACTATTTGAGACTGTACAAATTTACGATTTCGACTCCGGAGGTTGTATTGCGTCGCATTCTTTTTGTATGCCTCCTTCAGGTGATTTAATACGGATTCTTGGGCAAAAGACAAACGGTCTGGCTTAGTTGCGAAACTCAAACTATTCCCACTCAACCCGCCTAGTTTTTTTAAAAGCTCATAATTAGAGCCATGGAATACCATGTGTTGTCCGAAAACAAGATAATGTGGTGAAAAACCTGTTGAGCTGTGCACTACATTTCGCAGCGCATTTGCCACTTCATGTATATGCAAGTCCCACTCCTTATGATTTTTGTATACATATGACCTTAAAGCTGCCAGAAAAGAACGGTTCACTCTTTCCGAAGCATTCGATTGGGGTGAATATTTTAGTGTAAATATATGTTGCACACCATACTTGGTCAGTGGTGTTTCCAATAATTTCGACTCAAATTGTTTTCCGTTGTCTGTCGTTTTTCGAGATACTCAACCATTTTGATAGCTGTAGCGTTACGGAGTGGTTCCAGTAAGACAAATCTGGAGTATTGATCTAACATAATAAATATGTAGGCATTTCCTGCTTTGGATCGAGGGTACGGTCCAAGGATGTCTAAATAAACTCGCTCCCATGGCCTGGATGCTTCAATGTATTCCCCCATTTTAGGTCGGGCTTGAAAATTTAGAGCCTTACTCCCATTGCAGATCTCATATCGCTTCGTGATATGTTAGGCCAAAAAAAATAACGACGCAAGGATTCAAGTGTTTTTGCTATTCCTGGGTGTGCGGAAGTTGGCGGATTATGTGCTTGAACAATTAAAGGAAGCGCCAAAGAATCTGGTACAAACAGTTTCCAGTCTGAGATATCTGTGTCTGCATAAGAAAAACCGAACGACGCTATAAAGAGCTTGCCATCTTCTGCTTGAAGATTAGTAGTGGTATTAGGGTTATCTTTAAGGGCCTGTATCCTATCTATATACGTTTGTTCGCCAAAGGCAGGTGATTCAAGATCAATATGCAGTGGAGATATAGCAACATCATGAAATTTGTTTAACAAGATTTCGGATAGTTCATCCGCATTAGTACGGGAAAGTGCGTCAGGCACAACATTTTCTGAACCCTTGCAATGAACTATTTTGAAGTCGAAAGCCTGAAGTTTCAAGCTCCATCTTGCCAATCTTCCGGATAAATCCTTTTGGTCCATTAACCATCTCAAACTGGCGTGGTCGGTTATGATGGTAAATGGGAAACCCTCTATATAAGGTCGGAATTTTTTTATGCTTAACACAGCTGCAAGACATTCCTGTTCAGTCACTGTGTAGTTACGTTGTGCAGAATTTAATTTTTTTGAAACATAAGCGATCGGATTATCCTCTTTTCCATTGTCGGATTTTCGAAAGAGCACACCACCAACTCCAGTGGAACTTGAGTCACACTGTATATAGAAATGCTTTTCAAAATTAGGGTGTGTCAACAAAGGAGCATTAATAAGCGCTGACTTTAAATCATCGAATGATACTTGTGCTTCTTCAGACCAGATAATCTTATTTCCTTTTTTAAGAAGGTTAGTCAATGGAGCCGTCAAACTAGCGTATTTATCAATAAATCGACTGTACCACCCGCACATTCCCAAAAATCTTCTTATTTGTCTCACGGATTTTGGAACAGGATATGATGTAATTGCCTCCACTTTAGTAGTAATAGTAAACTGAAATGTTCGTCAAGAGTAGCCGTAACAATCAACAGATCATCCAGATACACAAAGATTCAATCGTGCAATTCGTGGGGTATGACCTTATGCATAACTTTAGACATAGTTTGCGCCGCGTTGCATAAACCAAATGGCATCCTCTTGAAATGGTATAAAGGTCTTCCAGGTACTGTAAACGCTGTTTTATCGCGTGAAAGTTTGTCAAGAGGAATTTGCCAGTAAACATCTTTAAGATCCAAGCTCGTTATGTATCTAGTACTTTCTAACCTACTTAGGAGGCCTTCAATTATAGGAAGAGGGTATGCATCCTTTACAGTTACCTCATTCAGTTTCCTAGCGTCCAAACATAGCCGGATATAGGAGAACTCCAAGCACTCTCGCTTTCTTCAATCACATCAAGACTGAGCAGAGCCGATGTCAATCCTATGTGACAGAATATTGGTACATCCCAAACCATGTTTTGCAAAGGAAGGAAAGTTATCCTTAATCTGGTTAAATTGTTGCCGTTGTTCCAATGTAAGATCATGCTGCTTCAGATCAGAGGTTGTACTTAGACCTAAGTCCGTCGAATGTATATCGGAAACGCAAGTGGGTGACAACCCAAAAACCTTCCAAAAATTTATTCCGAGATAAAGAGGTTGTACTAATGAAGGAGCAACGTAAATTTGTAACATTTCGGTTTTATTTTGAAAGGTTACCGGTACTTTAATATAACCTATAATTTCTTGATACTGGCCACTAGCTGTAGCTAGATGAGTTGAAAATGGGTAAAGTTTCAAATCTAATTCTTTTATGAATTGTTCGGACTGAGCTCCCAAAACGGTAATTGTAGCTCCGCTGTCCAACAGACCGGTGATTGGATAGCCAGCTACACGTATCTCGGCATAAGGTCTTGGATCACTCTTGGTAATGTTTTCGGAAAGCCTTGTTTCTGCAATTAACTTACGCATTGTCTTGCGATCTCCCCAGTACTTGAGTGTTCTTGTCCTTATTCGTGATTCAGGTTTTAAACTATTATTCCTAGGATTTTTGTTCTTCATAACGCTTTGCAAGTCATTGAGCTCAGTACTGGCACAACTAGAGATTATTAAATTAGAAGGGGGTTCATTAGGGTTCATTTGTGTGCAAATTCAAATGTGTGCAGTTTTGTGTCAGCACAGTCCTTAAAACTGTGACCGATTTTTAAACAATTCCAGCATTTTAAATTTTGGTTAATTGAACATCCCATCTCATTTATGTTTACTGTCTGACAAACGTTGTTGGGTGCTGCCGGTGGTAAATAATGGTCAAAGTATTCGACATTGCATTGGTTTATTGGTGGTCGTGGCAAGTCTGATTGGTGTCTAAAGTCCATATCTCATGTTAAAGCGCTTATTGACCTACGATAAGATAAATTGGTCGAGGGGGTATGGCCTAACCACTTCCAAGTATCTTCAATTGAAATCACACGTTTTACAAACAATTCCAACGTTGTAAAATCGAAACCAGCCAAGGTGAGTTGCAGTTCCGGATTCATGTTTCTTCTTAGAATGTGCAGTAAATTAATTTGTGAAAAAGGTGTTTTGAGATCTAAAGACATGGCTAACATATCATTGTAAAACTCTAAAAAACTCTCTTTGGTTTTTTGTTTGCGTTGTTCTAAAGCATTTATTATATCGTAATCAGGCTTCCGACTGCGAAAGCGATTAAAGAAAGCTTCCTTAAAAGATAGCCAAGCTAACATGCCAGATCTTTCAACGTAAACCCAGTACCATTCCGCTGCCATGCCTTGTAACAGGATATTAAAATCATTAACCAACTTTGTACCTGTAATTCCATGGATCTTTGCAAGGTGTTCCACTCTAAATAAAAATCTTTCAACGGGTAAACCTGTAATGGACCCATTGAATGTAACATTCCATTTACTCATAATAACTGTGACTCTTCTGGGAGGTATAAAAAATCTTTCGTTTTCATATAAAGCAGGTTGTGAGTAGTTATTATTCAATTCGCGCTGTCGGTTACTGGTTGGGGTGTAGGAACGTACTTCGTGTAATACCTGTGGTGGGGGGACAGTTGGATTGTACCTTACTGTACTTATATTGTTGTTTAGAGGTTGATTATTACCAGGATTAACAGAAACGTTAGTATTGATCGTATTAAAACGTCGGTTAACCTTTTCTATCAACACAGAAAGTTGTTCTACATTTGCGGTTATATTAATTCCTGATGCGTTTTGGTTATTAGGTGCTTCCTCAACCCGCTGGTTCTGCAAACTCGTATCTGGGTTATTATCATTTGGATTCCCCGGTGTTCTTAACTCTGCTAACGTTTGATAGTTGGAACTACCAGCAATATTGGTGGGGGTAGAGGAAAGATTATTTTCATCATTGGAAGCAGGTAATTGATCTATCACAACCTCTATGTCTTTAAAATCTTCAACCTGAATACTTTCTATTGCTTGAATCGTGCCGTCTTTATCCAACTCTGTTGCCCTGCTTTTAGATCAGGCCGCAATCAAATTATAAGTTAACAATAACTAAATATTGCATCTATAAGTTAACATGATCTAAATGTTACAGTGGTTTTGCGGTGAACATTATAACTCGTTACCGGATAATGTGAAACAAAAAAATTGATATGCGTTTTAAAGGTGATGTATTTTTTGAGGTAATCAGGAAGAGCTATTTTTTTTTCTATTTTTTGCAGCACTTGGAAGTGAAAAACGCGATTTTAGCTCAAAAATCGCGTTTAATTTGTTATTTAAAAAAATAAAAAATAAAAAAAAACCCTTCCTGATTACCTGTTGATTTATGTGAAGAAGTAATGTTCAAATTTTCAAAAGGATCGGTTTAGTAGATTTTGAGTTCTAATGTTCACGAACTTCAAAAATGACGTTTTCGGGAAAATGGGGTCAAACACGGCAACCCTGTTGAAACGCCGTAACTCCGTTAGTTTTACTCGGATTGACATTCAGAAAAATTTAAAAAAAAATGCAAAAAAAATTATTTTGAAACCACCCCCCCCCCCTCCCCTTAAATGAAAATGCCTTTGGAACTGAAATTTATTTAATTTTTTTAGTTTACTTAAAACTTACAACAGGCCGGTAGGCACTGACTGATCGATACTCTTTTATTTACTATTTGATACTAACTAAATCACTTCCTGATACTAATATTCACTGTCTGACTAAGACTGATATTGACTATAAAAATCTATTTTCGATTATTGTTTTTCCAAATCGATTTTGGAAGGGAAATGTTGTAGACCGTTAATTTCCCGTTTTAACAAAAACACAACCAATTAAAATTTATTAAAAAAAATTCATACAAATGACCTAATTTGCAACTAAGGATTTTCCAATATAAAAATTCTAACAAGTCAAAAACTAAGTTCGTTTATCTATTTATAATATTTATTAAATAAATATGAAAAATATGCAAAACTGCACTTTTGACTTATTTTTGTTTTTCATTGCGAAACCCCATACAATTTTTGTTATGAAATTAATTTTAAATTAAATCAATTCTGTACGTCAAATACCGATTCGAAAAGTTTACAACACACGTCAAAAATAACCTCCATCGCCCGAGTGAGCGTTGTACGTATCACCCCACACGTAAACAGGTCAGCTATTCTTTACACTTTTTCTACCAATTTCAGGTTGGTAGCATTGAACAGTAAATTTCATAATATGATCACATCGAACATTACGATCAGTCTGATAACAGAAACGTAAAGTAATTGGACTACATAAGGTGCAAGACCCCATCTTTTTCTCATGACTTGAGTGCTACCGTCGCTTTTTTTGTTCTTGTTCTGATATTTTGTTTTTAGCTGAGTTTCCCATCTAGCACCGTACCTAGACATTTGTTTATTCTGCAATTACCATATCACTCCTATCCAGAGCTATTTAGGCGATATCAAAGATCTTGTGTTTCCGTTAGTTAGAACTCGTTACTTTAAACTCTTTATCTTCAGCTTTATAATTAAACTGTTGATATAAGCTCCGGCTCTCTAGTAGTATCACGGTTGACATTGATTCTGTAAGTACCTTCCCCGCCTAGTGTTTGTGTTCATGGAAAAGAACATGTTTTTAGGTCAACACTATCTAGAATTTCTTCATATTCAGTTCTGGCAGTATCTCTGTGATAGCGTGAGTAATAAGTTATTCAACGCCCCTCGATATCCCAGAAAGTGGCCAGAGTGTATATTTTTGCTTTAAAACATATTTGTTTTTGTGCACTAGAGAGTCCAGAGTTGTTTCCACGGTCTACTTGAGCTTAAGGATGAACATCAGTAAGTTTGTCAGTGTTTTAAGAACAAAATATGATCGATTGATGGGTTTGAGGTAGTTAGTAAGTCGGTGAAAAATTTTTCTCGTCCTAAAAATGAAAACTTCAATCCATTGACCAGTTATTTATGAGTCATCTTAAAACAGGTCATAAAATTAGTTTTGTGTAAATTTTAAGTCAGCTTTGAAGCATTCTGTTGTTTAGTATAACCTAACAAAACCGGGTGACTTGAATGGTTTAAATTGTTCTAATAGAATTTTTAAACTGAAACTTCCCGCAATTACCGGGTTCTAGTCGACCTCAGGGGAAAGTGTATGCATTAATAGTTAGATAGTTCTAATATTATAAGTAGTCCAGGTATCATCGAATTTAACCGGATAACCTGGAAGCTGTTATTGCTGGGTTGGTTGCGTTAAGGATTGGTCTGAGTTAAGAAACCGGTTCTATACTCCACCAGGAAGGTTTCTGCTTGCCTCTTGGATGGATTAGTCGTAATTTATATATAGTCTTATTAAACATAGATTGCCTCCCGATATATTGATTTGTTCATATAAACGGGGCTTCTATGCTGTCTGTAAGAACGTTGCGTCAAATCAAAAGATCCCCTACAGTGGTCCCAATCCGTATATTTATGAAAATCCTAAAGCTGGTTTATTGCTTATTTACAATAAACTACAATGAAATCCTGGGCTACAAGATACTAGAGCATCTGCTTTTATGATATTTGTTGGTTATGTTCGACTTACCCTTTTTAAAGTTTTCTTTTTAGTTAGATGGTGATCATGTTTCTATTATTAAATTAATCTATTTTAATTTTAAAATCTTTCAGTTATACGTTCTTCGAAGATTAATGCAAGGTTCGGAGCAAACACCGAAAGCACCGTTAGGAAATAATGCAAGACCACTTCAACCAGTCCATCATCGAACCGTACGCACAAATATCGATTTTCCAAGTTCAAAGGTAAAATTAACAAACAAAAAAATACACATTCTCTGTTTTTAATTTTATTATTTTTTTTTTTGTTGAAAATTCTATTAACTAATAACTAAAAAAAATTTTTTTAAAATACTTTGGAAAGAAAATTGTGATAAATTGAATTTTTTTGTTTTCCTTGTGCTCTTCATAAAAAGCCAACAACACAAAATAACTGTCCTAGCATGTTTAAGGATATGTATTATAGAGGTAACAAAGTGAACTTCAATAAACATGAAAAACATTTTCTGTTAATCAAATAAATTTTTCATTTTTTTTTATCAGCAAACAAATGGACAGCGGATATTTCACCGCGAGGAGGACGGGATAGAGGTTTACTAGAAATGGATACTGTATTTCATTCGCTACATTCAAACTAAATAAATGTAACAAAGCGTCTAATGTAATGTTTTTTTAATAATTTTATTAGTTTATAACAAAATAACCCGATCAAGGGTGGACAATAAAATACATTTTATCCTATTTACATTGAAAACAAATATACATACATTTTGAAAAACAGACATACAATACTTCAATTCGAGACACAATTTTATTAATTTTACAAATTATTTGAACTCCGCCAGCAACGTCAACGAAAAACACTGTACGCGAAATTAAATAATTAACAAATATAGAAATGTAGGTTATTTTTATTTCTTCAGGAAAATTGAGGCCTTCTTCAGCTATTTAATCCAAAATAGATCTCAAAGTTAAACATCGATGTAATAAGTTCATTAGAACATGATTTTCACAATAAAAGGTCATCCTTTACCGATCTCATTCTTTACCGACACACCTAAAATGTTTTTGTTTTGCATACTATAAGGAGTGTAGAAGGAACTTCATTATGAAGTTAATGAATTTTAGGATAAAGTAGTTTTGTTATCAGAAAGCACCTTTGTTTGTAGATCTTTGAAATTAGACTACTTCGGAAAAGATTTTGTATTTCTTAACCAGTTTTAAACTCAAGTAAATTAGAACATGCCTCCTACCTATGTCCACACTCACACGCTCTCGCACTTCACCCATTCACTCACACACACACACACACACACACACACACACACACACACACACACACACACACACACACACACACACACACACACACACACACACACACACACACACACACACACACACACACACACACACACACACACACACACACACACACACACACACACACACACACACACACACACACACACACACACACACACACACACACACACACACACACACACACACACACACACATCCATGTCCATACGCACATTTACACCACCCCGCCTAATTGTTGACATGTACAATATGAGATATACAACCAGAACACAAACCATTTTGATGACAAAAAAAATAAAACGTTCAGGAAAAGAATATCAGATGCCGAAAGATCTGGTGTTTGACGGCTTGAAGATAATGACAAAACCCTATGTTTAACGAAACTAGTACATGACTTCGTTGTGAGCGTGGATCTTGTTTTAACTTTCCGGTAACCGATTATAATGCTTTCAATGCAACAGTTCGTACATCAGGATTTACCAACAGCAGTTCAACTGCTTATACTAGTATATACTGATCACACTGGTACAACTCATTCCATGAATCAATTAACGATGTCAATATACTCCCAGGCTTTGGAATTGTTTTTAATAAAATCACATCAGGGCCACCCCTAGGTTTAACAAACGAGAGGCATATCCCAAAATGCCGTCGTAACATTTCTACTGTTTTTGTCCCACGCTTAATAAAAACATACCCTAAAAATTCTTCAAAAATAATATTGAAATCATTTTCACATTGTAATTATCGAGGTGACCAAAACATTATACGTAGGGACGTAATAATTGGACTAAATATTTGTCTAATAACAATAGAATGACGACATTCTTTTTCATCTGCCACATATTCTTCGATTAATCTATTCATTACTGCTAATTCACGAATTTTGGTTTGTCATTCCATCATCAAGTTTACGATAAACTAAATCCCTTGATTGATTAAATATTAATAAACCATCCATTTTTAAATATAATTATTTTTAAGATTTTATCAATAAGTTTTTGTCTTACAATATTTACGCAAAGTTCTTGTTTATGTGTTTACAATTGGAGTCTGACAGACATACGCGCAGGCAACAAATACACTCGCTCGTACGTACCCACATCCACACATCCATAAACACAAACTCATACACCTACATACACCTCCATAATCATTGATACATAGAAATAAAACAAAATTTATATATGACTCACCCCATGTTTTGAGCCAGATCCCACTCTTCCTCAAACCTGGCTACGATTTAGCCCATCATCTTCTTTAGGCTTAATGCTGTTTGATTATACGTTCAAAATACAGGCTCCGTTAAATCCAGTGAATGAAATTGTACGTTGAACGAATGGTGGTAAAATATTAGAATTATATATACATCCGTTAAATCCGGTGAATGAGATTGTAGGTTGAAAGAATGGTGGTATGCAAATTTGGATTTGATGATAACACCAAAACAATCGGTGCACGGAATATGAATAACCACTTGATATAATTGCAATCGTTGCGTCCACAGTTCAGGTAACTCTCGCATACGAATAATAGTAAATCCAAATAACAGTCAGTTGTTCCGCCAATAGTACCGGTGTTTACCGATTACACATAATAAATCGATACAATAGCCAATCGTTATAACAACCATTGCCACAATAATAACTGCATCCGCAAGGTCGGCAAATAAATAATCGTTGAATCCCGTTTACACATCCAATAGTTGAAATCCAACGTTCATTTGGTCGTAGTCAAACAAAAAAAAAAAATTCGTTGTATCAAACGTCATTTAGTGATACAGGAATTTATTAAAACTGGTTCACAACTTTTCTTTCTCTCAGATGCTACGGAAAAAAATTCAATTATCGGAACAATCAAACATATAATATGTTGCTCCACATTAACTAGAACATAAATACAATGGAGATTTGGTTCTAATGATTTAATGACCTTTCCTGTCGCAGAAGTTTTCGCATTTAACTATCTAATGTCAAATTCTTGAATGAATATCAGTAAATTTTTATGAACTGGAGCCCTATTGTCAAATATCACATCCCATTTTCCACATGCGGAATACTGTCAAAATTCATAAAAAACATTCGACATTTACAATGTATGTATTCTCAAATTTCCCACAAAGGAAAAATTTCCCTACCAAGGGAATATTTCCGAGTGGGTATAAAGTATGTGTAAAGTATGTGTAAAAATTAAAAATTAAAATTTTTTGATATTTGATGTACATGGATCAAATATCAAAAAATTTTAATTGTCATTCTTGTTATATGTTTGGAAATTATATTTGGAAAGTTGTGTTTATTTTATTATTATTATTATTTTGTAAAAATTTAAAATGGAGAATATATATCTTCTATGAACTCTTCGGCCATAGATCTATTAATCTGAAACAATTTAAAAAATTTATTTTCGGGCAGATCGAAACAATGTTGTCGTTGATGAATACCTCGGGTAAATTCCATTGCCTCTGCCTGTTCCACTGCACACGTAGCAAAAAGAAGACCTAATCCATCTAATCCAGTCATTTACATTAAACATTTTCTGACAGTAAATAAACAAAATGTCAAAAATAAATTTACCACACAATGAAGTTAGTTTCAATTTAAGAGTGTTGAAAAAAAATTACGAATGGTTCGAGAATACGGTTTTAGGTTGGATGTGGAATGATGACCGACAAGGTCATTTTAATTATCACAAATGGAAGTACTAGCAAATATGATTTCGTCACCGACATATGTAATTTTGTTTTTTTAATTTTTTTTTAAATTGAACTAACACAGCAAAAAACAAATAAATTTTTTTTTAATTTGACTAGATCAATTACACTAAATAAAAAAAAATGAACTAATTGAACTATTTATATACTAATTGATTTAATTAAAAATTTTACTACTTAAATTTAGAAAACAAAACGTGAATTCAAAAAGAAATTCCATTTGCTTTTCGATATTCACGAGAGAATTGACAAGACATAAGAGACAGAAAACCTCTATCGGCTGATATTTATAGCAGATTAACGGCCGTTTTTAGATAAAAACAAAACGATAAGTTTGTTTCTTGGGAATTTTTTCGTTGAATATTGTACCCACTTAGGAGATTGCACATCTGTTTTGTAATAAAAACAACTATGTAAAAGATGATTACGAACTGTATGTAAGAAATTGTGTTTGAAAAGGGTAAAAATAATTTCAAAAGTTCTTGTTAATATAAATTAGTGGGTGTGAGAAAGTAGGGCGACTCTAAATTACGGAAATTGGACAACTGCTTCGTAACAAAATTCAGAAAAATATGGTTTTTAAACGTTTAGCATTAGTGGGTGCATGTGGAACGACGTTCGTAATGGTATGGCTTTAATTTTGTCTCCACCTTTCCAATGCCCGACTATTACATTCAATGTCGTTCATTGCCAGCAACTGTTTCTGATAAATGTTAGTCAATTAATAATAGTTTTGATAAACTTCGAAAAGATAAACAAGGAACATTCTGTACGATTGCAAACTTATCCATTCATTGGTAAGTGTATGGTTTCTGATGAACCACTAAACTCGGTTTCAATAAATTCGCAGCTTATTACATCATCCAAACTGGTGACCCCGTCGGGTCGGGTTCCTATAAGCTATAAGCTAGGTTAATTTATATTACCTGTTTATGGTAGGTTTGACTTTTGACCAGCAGGTGTGGTAGCACTCACACATATCCATAATGTTACAAATTTGCATCACTTAATGAACTGTTTTCGTATAAAATCTCTTGAAAGTGTTTTTCCAATATGTCAGCCATTCAACTCTATTGTCAGCCATATCGGATGATTTTAATTGTTTTAGGTTTTTGCAGTATTTTTGTTAATTTTGGCTATTTTTCTCTGATACGAAATCCAATAGGCAATGAACTGAGATTGTTGCAGTCAATTAAAATTTTTGACAATTTGTCACATATAGAAAATCAATAAGATTGATTATTCCGAATTATTCCGCTCTAGTTTATTAGCAGACTTTTAGGGCTCTAGCATCATAGTCACTGGCCGAATTATGCTCATATCCGTAATTTTCAATGAGAAAGCTTGTCAGAATTTTTCCATAAACGCTTTTGGTGTAGATAAAAAAACGCATCAATAGGAATGCCGCTTATTTCTGCTGTATTACCCCTTACATCAATGATTCCAGATACCTATGAAGTTTCTATTTTTAAATGTCTATCCTTCCAAAACATAATAGGAATATGTCCCAATAGTCAATATGTATAAATTTTATTAAAATATTTTGGCCGAAACGGCCGTTATAACGCTTTCATTTATTCAACTTTTAAGATTTTTAACGAACTTGTTCAAGATATTATCCGACATTTCCAGAAAATGTTTTTGGAGTAGGTCAAAAAATGATACCATTAGAGTAACACTCAATTTCGTTATACCTCATATCGTTAAATACATAGATATTTTTTTCCGTATCCGTTTATCACATGTAGTTCAACCCCAAAATTTGTACAAAATTCCGAGATGACGCACTTTGCAATATGTAGATTTGTCTATGAAATCTATCTAAAACAAATAAACCAAATTTCTTCGAATAGTCAAATTAATATACAAAAACATCAACAACAAAACAAACTTTAAATCGTTCAAACTAAAAACATTTGCAAACACCTTAATATCGATTTTTTTTTTCATTATAATAAAATAAGTTCATTGGATACAAAAACATATAAAACGACATGTGTTTGCAGGATTATATGATATAGTTTCAAATTACGATCCCACCCATAATTTTTTTATCATCGTAATGTGTTTACTTTTAATTTATTTTAATTGATTGACATGTAACGCCTTATAAAACAAAAAACATTCACAATACTATTATAATCTGCCATAACAAAAACTAAAACTTGCTATAAAATAATTCAATTTTTTACACACAAGTCCACCCTACTTTTTTTTAAAAACCGAAATTCATTAAACAAATTTATACTTAATTTTATATTTTGAATCACAAAATGTATAAATAATTTTTTTATAGGACACTTAACAAAACTGTCAAAAACACAAACTTGTATACAGTAATTTATTATAGTAAAAAAAATCCAACAATAAAAGTTAATTAATTAATTAATAGTTTGAAAAGTGCTTCGATACAATAATAATTTAAGTAAAAAAAAATTAATTAAATAAAAATTATAATAAAAAAAAAAGAATGCAACAAATAAAACTATTTTAAAATTATCGTAATGCTATTTAATGCTAGACAACAAATTCAAATTATAACGGATTACAGTTTTCATGTGTTTTTGTAAGAATACAAATTGAAATGACGAAAGTCTCCCAGTTCTATTCTAGCTTTAACTTTTTATTAAATTGATTCTTCTTACAAAAATGCTGCAGTAAAAACCAAATCGTTATTAACAAAAAACATAACTAGACTTACAGGTAGTTGATTGTGTATAAATTTAAAACAAATAAAAAAATTATATTAACGAAGAAAAAACAAAATTATAAATATGTATATTAAAATAAATATTAAGAAAACAGAATTTGTGTAAAAATAAATTTTAATATATTATAATTTTAAGTTTAAAAACTTTTAATACTATAATTTCATAGAAAAGCAAATAAATTAATAAATTACTATTAAAAATATAATTATAGTTCTATATTTTTAAATTATGTTGTTTTTAATGGTAAATATTCATATGTAATATATTAAAATATAACGATAAATATTATTATTATATAAAAGGTTTTTATAGCCTAAACTATTATTATATACTGAAAAAAAAATATTGAAAACAAAGAAAATATAAAATAAATTTTGCAGAAAATAAAATATTGTTACGAGTATTATTTTATTATTCCTTACAATTCCTTCTGATTTTTATTGTATCGAACATTACGATGCAGAACGACGAAATAATATATTAATTTAAATTTGAATTCATATAAGGTAAGTTGATTTGATAGCTCACAAACAAAAAATATATTTACTTGAATTTTGTATTTATTATTAACTCTGCAGTTTAGAACAAATAATTAAATATATCAGAATACAGAGGGTATAAAATGAATACCATGACGTTTAATCCAGTCAAAACATGTAAAATAATATATTTTAACATTGAAAAAGATGATGGAAAGATGCTTTAGATATGCATGTAGTCAAATTTAGTCAAAATACGCTGCTTTCTGCAAAGAACTGTGCATAAATCGACCAAACTTTAGAAATCGTCAGTTTTTCATATAAAATGCTAAGATCCACAAAACATATGCATATCCACAGCATCCTTACAGCATCTTTTTCAATGACAAAATATTTCACCAAAAACTTGCGAAATTGGCAAGTGGCTATCTTTTAAAAGCTCAGAAAACAATTTGTCCAAAATTCGGCGAATGGCATATAAAATGAAATAGGAGGTCAAAACATGTATCGTGGTAAAGTTTGAGCTTAATCGAGTAATGGCTCTAAAAATGTCAGTATGTTTTGTGAATTTTTGCGTTTTTTATGAAAAACTGACGAACGCTCAAGTTTGGTCGATTTATGCGCAGTTCTATGCAGAAATCACCTGATTTTGACTAATTCTGAGTACATGGATATCCAGAGCATCCTTCTGGCATTTTTTTCAATTTTTTTTGGACGAAATATTTCACCAAAAACTTGCGAAATAGGCAAATGGTTAACCTATGCTTTTGAAAGCTCAGAAAAATAATTTGTCCAAAACTTGGCGAATGGCATATAAAATGAAATAGCAGGTCAAAACATTTAGCTTAATAAAGTTTGAGCTTAATCGAGCAATGGCTCTAAGAAAGTCAGTATGTTTTGTGGATCTTCAAGTTTTTTATGAAAAACTGGCGAATGCTCAGGTTTACATGGATATCCAGTGTTGTGGCTAAACCCGCTTACCAATTATGCTATAACTTGAGGTAGGGGATTGTTTTGGACCCACCTTTCAGTTTATATGCCATTCCCCAAGATTTGCGACAACTTTTTTTTTCGCTAAAAAAACAGGTAAGGGGTTAACCCATGCTTTTTTATGCAAAGTTTTTGTCAAAAAAAAAAATTGAAAAAATATGCTGGCGGTAATCTCTAGATGTCAATTTAAGCGAAATAAGTCAAAATACCAGGTTTGCTACCTTAAACAGGCCATAAATTGAAAACCAAAAATTTTACATTTGAAACCAAAGCTGGTGCTGTGGCTAAACCCGCTTACCAATTATGCTATAACTTGAGGTAGGGGATTGTTTTGGACCCACCTTTCAGTTTATATGCCATTCCCCAAGATTTGCGACAACTTTTTTTTCGCTAAAAAACAGGTAAGGGGTTAACCCATGCTTTTTTTGCAAAATTTTTGTCAAAAAAAAAAATTGAAAAATATGCTGGCGGTAATCTCTAGATGTCAATTTAAGCGAAATAAGTCAAAATACCAGGTTTGCTACCTTAAACAGGCCATAAATTGAAAACCAAAAATTTTACATTTGAAACCAAAGCTGGTACTGTGGCTAAACCCGCTTACCAATTATGCTATAACTTGAGGTAGGGGATTGTTTTGGACCCACCTTTCAGTTTATATGCCATTCCCCAAGATTTGCGACAACTTTTTTTTCGCTAAAAAAACAGGTAAGGGGTTAACCCATGCTTTTTTTGCAAAATTTTTGTCAAAAAAAAAATTGAAAAATATGCTGGCGGTAATCTCTAGATGTCAATTTAAGCGAAATAAGTCAAAATACCAGGTTTGCTACCTTAAACAGGCCATAAATTGAAAACCAAAAATTTTACATTTGAAACCAAAGCTGGTACTGTGGCTAAACCCGCTTACCAATTATGCTATAACTTGAGGTAGGGGATTGTTTTGGACCCACCTTTCAGTTTATATGCCATTCCCCAAGATTTGCGACAACTTTTTTTTCGCTAAAAAAACAGGTAAGGGGTTAACCCATGCTCTTTTTGCAAAATTTTTGTCGAAAAAAAAAATTGAAAAAATAGGCTGGCGGTAATCTCTAGATGTCAATTTAAGCGAAATAAGTCAAAATACCAGGTTTGCTACCTTAAACAGGCCATAAATTGAAAACCAAAAATTTTACATTTGAAACCAAAGCTGGTGCTGTGGCTAAACCCGCTTACCAATTATGCTATAACTTGAGGTAGGGGATTGTTTTGGACCCACCTTTCATTTTATATGCCATTCCCCAAGATTTGCGACAACTTTTTTTTTCGCTAAAAAAACAGGTAAGGGTTTAACCCATGCTTTTTTTGCAAAATTTTTGTCAAAAAAAAAATTGAAAAAACATGCTGGCGGTAATCTCTAGATGTCAATTTAAGCGAAATAAGTCAAAATACCAGGTTTGCTACCTTAAACAGGCCATAAATTGAAAACCAAAAATTTTACATTTGAAACCAAAGCTGGTGCTGTGGCTAAACCCGCTTACCAATTATGCTATAACTTGAGGTAGGGGATTGTTTTGGACCCACCTTTCATTTTATATGCCATTCCCCAAGATTTGCGACAACTTTTTTTTTCGCTAAAAAAACAGGTAAGGGGTTAACCCATGCTTTTTTTGCAAAATTTTTGTCAAAAGAAAAATTGAAAAAATATGCTGGCGGTAATCTCTAGATGTCAATTTAAGCGAAATAAGTCAAAATACCAGGTTTGCTACCTTAAACAGGCCATAAATTGAAAACCAAAAATTTTACATTTGAAACCAAAGCTGGTGCTGTGGCTAAACCCGCTTACCAATTATGCTATAACTTGAGGTAGGGGATTGTTTTGGACCCACCTTTCATTTTATATGCCATTCCCCAAGATTTGCGACAAATTTTTTTTTCGCTAAAAAAACAGGTAAGGGGTTAACCCATGCTTTTTTTGCAAAATTTTTGTCAAAAAAAAAAATTGAAAAAATATGCTGGCGGTAATCTCTAGATGTCAATTTAAGCGAAATAAGTCAAAATACCAGGTTACCTTAAACAGGCCATAAATTGAAAACCAAAAATTTTACATTTGAAACCCAAGCTGATGCTGTGGCTTAACCCGCTTACCAATTATGCTATAACTTGAGGTAGGGGATTGTTTTGGACCCACCTTTCATTTTATATGCCATTCCCCAAGATTTGCGACAACTTTTTTTTCGCTAAAAAAACAGGTAAGGGGTTAACCCATGCTCTTTTTGCAAAATTTTTGTCGAAAAAAAAAATTGAAAAAATAGGCTGGCGGTAATCTCTAGATGTCAATTTAAGCGAAATAAGTCAAAATACCAGGTTTGCTACCTTAAACAGGCCATAAATTGAAAACCAAAAATTTTACATTTGAAACCAAAGCTGGTGCTGTGGCTAAACCCGCTTACCAATTATGCTATAACTTGAGGTAGGGGATTGTTTTGGACCCACCTTTCATTTTATATGCCATTCCCCAAGATTTGCGACAACTTTTTTTTTCGCTAAAAAAACAGGTAAGGGGTTAACCCATGCTTTTTCTGCAAAATTTTTGTCAAAAAAAAATTGAAAAAATATGCTGGCGGTAATCTCTAGATGTCAATTTAAGCGAAATAAGTCAAAATACCAGGTTTGCTACCTTAAACAGGCCATAAATTGAAAACCAAAAATTTTACATTTGAAACCAAAGCTGGTGCTGTGGCTAAACCCGCTTACCAATTATGCTATAACTTGAGGTAGGGGATTGTTTTGGACCCACCTTTCAGTTTATATGCCATTCCCCAAGATTTGCGACAACTTTTTTTTTCGCTAAAAAAACAGGTAAGGGGTTAACCCATGCTTTTTTTGCAAAATTTTTGTCAAAAAAAAAAATTGAAAAAATATGCTGGCGGTAATCTCTAGATGTCAATTTAAGCGAAATAAGTCAAAATACCAGGTTTGCTACCTTAAACAGGCCATAAATTGAAAACCAAAAATTTTACATTTGAAACTAAAGCTGGTGCTGTGGCTAAACCCGCTTACCAATTATGCTATAACTTGAGGTAGGGGATTGTTTTGGACCCACCTTTCATTTTATATGCCATTCCCCAAGATTTGCGACAACTTTTTTTTTCGCTAAAAAAACAGGTAAGGGGTTAACCCATGCTTTTTCTGCAAAATTTTTGTCAAAAAAAAATTTGAAAAAATATGCTGGCGGTAATCTCTAGATGTCAATTTAAGCGAAATAAGTCAAAATACCAGGTTTGCTACCTTAAACAGGCCATAAATTGAAAACCAAAAATTTTACATTTGAAACCAAAGCTGGTGCTGTGGCTAAACCCGCTTACCAATTATGCTATAACTTGAGGTAGGGGATTGTTTTGGACCCACCTTTCATTTTATATGCCATTCCCCAAGATTTGCGACAACTTTTTTTTTCGCTAAAAAAACAGGTAAGGGGTTAACCCATGCTTTTTTTGCAAAATTTTTGTCAAAAAAAAAATTGAAAAAATATGCTGGCGGTAATCTCTAGATGTCAATTTAAGCGAAATAAGTCAAAATACCAGGTTTGCTACCTTAAACAGGCCATAAATTGAAAACCAAAAATTTTACATTTGAAACCAAAGCTGGTGCTGTGGCTAAACCCGCTTACCAATTATGCTATAACTTGAGGTAGGGGATTGTTTTGGACCCACCTTTCATTTTATATGCCATTCCCCAAGATTTGCGACAACTTTTTTTTCGCTAAAAAAACAGGTAAGGGGTTAACCCATGCTCTTTTTGCAAAATTTTTGTCGAAAAAAAAAATTGAAAAAATAGGCTGGCGGTAATCTCTAGATGTCAATTTAAGCGAAATAAGTCAAAATACCAGGTTTGCTACCTTAAACAGGCCATAAATTGAAAACCAAAAATTTTACATTTGAAACCAAAGCTGGTGCTGTGGCTAAACCCGCTTACCAATTATGCTATAACTTGAGGTAGGGGATTGTTTTGGACCCACCTTTCATTTTATATGCCATTCCCCAAGATTTGCGACAACTTTTTTTTTCGCTAAAAAAACAGGTAAGGGTTTAACCCATGCTTTTTTTGCAAAATTTTTGTCAAAAAAAAAATTGAAAAAACATGCTGGCGGTAATCTCTAGATGTCAATTTAAGCGAAATAAGTCAAAATACCAGGTTTGCTACCTTAAACAGGCCATAAATTGAAAACCAAAAATTTTACATTTGAAACCAAAGCTGGTGCTGTGGCTAAACCCGCTTACCAATTATGCTATAACTTGAGGTAGGGGATTGTTTTGGACCCACCTTTCATTTTATATGCCATTCCCCAAGATTTGCGACAACTTTTTTTTTCGCTAAAAAAACAGGTAAGGGGTTAACCCATGCTTTTTTTGCAAAATTTTTGTCAAAAGAAAAATTGAAAAAATATGCTGGCGGTAATCTCTAGATGTCAATTTAAGCGAAATAAGTCAAAATACCAGGTTTGCTACCTTAAACAGGCCATAAATTGAAAACCAAAAATTTTACATTTGAAACCAAAGCTGGTGCTGTGGCTAAACCCGCTTACCAATTATGCTATAACTTGAGGTAGGGGATTGTTTTGGACCCACCTTTCATTTTATATGCCATTCCCCAAGATTTGCGACAACTTTTTTTTTCGCTAAAAAAACAGGTAAGGGGTTAACCCATGCTTTTTTTGCAAAATTTTTGTCAAAAAAAAAATTGAAAAAATATGCTGGCGGTAATCTCTAGATGTCAATTTAAGCGAAATAAGTCAAAATACCAGGTTTGCTACCTTAAACAGGCCATAAATTGAAAACCAAAAATTTTACATTTGAAACCAAAGCTGGTGCTGTGGCTAAACCCGCTTACCAATTATGCTATAACTTGAGGTAGGGGATTGTTTTGGACCCACCTTTCATTTTATATGCCATTCCCCAAGATTTGCGACAACTTTTTTTTTCGCTAAAAAAACAGGTAAGGGGTTAACCCATGCTCTTTTTGCAAAATTTTTGTCGAAAAAAAAAATTGAAAAAATAGGCTGGCGGTAATCTCTAGATGTCAATTTAAGCGAAATAAGTCAAAATACCAGGTTTGCTACCTTAAACAGGCCATAAATTGAAAACCAAAAATTTTACATTTGAAACCAAAGCTGGTGCTGTGGCTAAACCCGCTTACCAATTATGCTATAACTTGAGGTAGGGGATTGTTTTGGACCCACCTTTCATTTTATATGCCATTCCCCAAGATTTGCGACAACTTTTTTTTTCGCTAAAAAAACAGGTAAGGGTTTAACCCATGCTTTTTTTGCAAAATTTTTGTCAAAAAAAAAATTGAAAAAACATGCTGGCGGTAATCTCTAGATGTCAATTTAAGCGAAATAAGTCAAAATACCAGGTTTGCTACCTTAAACAGGCCATAAATTGAAAACCAAAAATTTTACATTTGAAACCAAAGCTGGTGCTGTGGCTAAACCCGCTTACCAATTATGCTATAACTTGAGGTAGGGGATTGTTTTGGACCCACCTTTCATTTTATATGCCATTCCCCAAGATTTGCGACAACTTTTTTTTTCGCTAAAAAAACAGGTAAGGGGTTAACCCATGCTTTTTTTGCAAAATGTTTGTCAAAAAAAAAAATTGAAAAAATAGGCTGGCGGTAATCTCTAGATGTCAATTTAAGCGAAATAAGTCAAAATACCAGGTTTGCTACCTTAAACAGGCCATAAATTGAAAACCAAAAATTTTACATTTGAAACCAAAGCTGGTGCTGTGGCTAAACCCGCTTACCAATTATGCTATAACTTGAGGTAGGGGATTGTTTTGGACCCACCTTTCATTTTATATGCCATTCCCCAAGATTTGCGACAACTTTTTTTTTCGCTAAGAAAACAGGTAAGGGGTTAACCCATGCTTTTTTTGCAAAATGTTTGTCAAAAAAAAAAATTGAAAAAATAGGCTGGCGGTAATCTCTAGATGTCAATTTAAGCGAAATAAGTCAAAATACCAGGTTTGCTACCTTAAACAGGCCATAAATTGAAAACCAAAAATTTTACATTTGAAACCAAAGCTGGTGCTGTGGCTAAACCCGCTTACCAATTATGCTATAACTTGAGGTAGGGGATTGTTTTGGACCCACCTTTCATTTTATATGCCATTCCCCAAGATTTGCGACAACTTTTTTTTTCGCTAAAAAAACAGGTAAGGGGTTAACCCATGCTTTTTTGCAAAATTTTTGTCAGAAAAAAAAATTGAAAAAATATGCTGGCGGTAATCTCTAGATGTCAATTTAAGCGAAATAAGTCAAAATACCAGGTTTGCTACCTTAAACAGGCCATAAATTGAAAACCAAAAATTTTACATTTGAAACCAAAGCTGGTGCTGTGGCTAAACCCGCTTACCAATTATGCTATAACTTGAGGTAGGGGATTGTTTTGGACCCACCTTTCATTTTATATGCCATTCCCCAAGATTTGCGACAACTTTTTTTTTCGCTAAAAAACAGGTAAGGGGTTAACCCATGCTTTTTTTGCAAAATTTTTGTCAAAAAAAAAAATTGAAAAAACATGCTGGCGGTAATCTCTAGATGTCAATTTAAGCGAAATAAGTCAAAATACCAGGTTTGCTACCTTAAACAGGCCATAAATTGAAAACCAAAAATTTTACATTTGAAACCAAAGCTGGTGCTGTGGCTAAACCCGCTTACCAATTATGCTATAACTTGAGGTAGGGGATTGTTTTGGACCCACCTTTCATTTTATATGCCATTCCCCAAGATTTGCGACAACTTTTTTTTTCGCTAAAAAAACAGGTAAGGGGTTAACCCATGCTTTTTTTGCAAAATTTTTGTCAAAAAAAAAAATTGAAAAAACATGCTGGCGGTAATCTCTAGATGTCAATTTAAGCGAAATAAGTCAAAATACCAGGTTTGCTACCTTAAACAGGCCATAAATTGAAAACCAAAAATCTTACATTTGAAACCAAAGCTGGTGCTGTGGCTAAACCCGCTTACCAATTATGCTATAACTTGAGGTAGGGGATTGTTTTGGACCCACCTTTCATTTTATATGCCATTCCCCAAGATTTGCGACAACTTTTTTTTTCGCTAAAAAAACAGGTAAGGGGTTAACCCATGCTTTTTTTGCAAAATTTTTGTCAAAAAAAAAATTGAAAAAATATGCTGGCGGTAATCTCTAGATGTCAATTTAAGCGAAATAAGTCAAAATACCAGGTTTGCTACCTTAAACAGGCCATAAATTGAAAACCAAAAATTTTACATTTGAAACCAAAGCTGGTGCTGTTGCTAAACCCGCTTACCAATTATGCTATAACTTGAGGTAGGGGATTGTTTTGGACCCACCTTTCATTTTATATGCCATTCCCCAAGATTTGCGACAAATTTTTTTTTCGCTAAAAAAACAGGTAAGGGGTTAACCCATGCTTTTTTTGCAAAATTTTTGTCAAAAAAAAAAATTGAAAAAACATGCTGGCGGTAATCTCTAGATGTCAATTTAAGCGAAATAAGTCAAAATACCAGGTTTGCTACCTTAAACAGGCCATAAATTGAAAACCAAAAATTTTACATTTGAAACCAAAGCTGGTGCTGTGGCTAAACCCGCTTACCAATTATGCTATAACTTGAGGTAGGGGATTGTTTTGGACCCACCTTTCATTTTATATGCCATTCCCCAAGATTTGCGACAAATTTTTTTTTCGCTAAAAAAACAGGTAAGGGGTTAACCCATGCTTTTTTTGCAAAATTTTTGTCAAAAAAAAAAATTGAAAAAACATGCTGGCGGTAATCTCTAGATGTCAATTTAAGCGAAATAAGTCAAAATACCAGGTTTGCTACCTTAAACAGGCCATAAATTGAAAACCAAAAATTTTACATTTGAAACCAAAGCTGGTGCTGTGGCTAAACCCGCTTACCAATTATGCTATAACTTGAGGTAGGGGATTGTTTTGGACCCACCTTTCATTTTATATGCCATTCCCCAAGATTTGCGACAACTTTTTTTTTCGCTAAAAAAACAGGTAAGGGGTTAACCCATGCTTTTTTGCAAAATTTTTGTCAAAAAAAAAAATTGAAAAAATATGCTGGCGGTAATCTCTAGATGTCAATTTAAGCGAAATAAGTCAAAATACCAGGTTTGCTACCTTAAACAGGCCATAAATTGAAAACCAAAAATTTTACATTTGAAACCAAAGCTGGTGCTGTGGCTAAACCCGCTTACCAATTATGCTATAACTTGAGGTAGGGGATTGTTTTGGACCCACCTTTCATTTTATATGCCATTCCCCAAGATTTGCGACAACTTTTTTTTCGCTAAAAAAACAGGTAAGGGGTACCCATGCTCTTTTTGCAAAATTTTTGTCGAAAAAAAAAATTGAAAAAATAGGCTGGCGGTAATCTCTAGATGTCAATTTAAGCGAAATAAGTCAAAATACCAGGTTTGCTACCTTAAACAGGCCATAAATTGAAAACCAAAAATTTTACATTTGAAACCAAAGCTGGTGCTGTGGCTAAACCCGCTTACCAATTATGCTATAACTTGAGATAGGGGATTGTTTTGGACCCACCTTTCATTTTATATGCCATTCCCCAAGATTTGCGACAAATTTTTTTTTCGCTAAAAAAACAGGTAAGGGGTTAACCCATGCTTTTTTTGCAAAATTTTTGTCAAAAAAAAAAATTGAAAAAACATGCTGGCGGTAATCTCTAGATGTCAATTTAAGCGAAATAAGTCAAAATACCAGGTTTGCTACCTTAAACAGGCCATAAATTGAAAACCAAAAATTTTACATTTGAAACCAAAGCTGGTGCTGTGGCTAAACCCGCTTACCAATTATGCTATAACTTGAGGTAGGGGATTGTTTTGGACCCACCTTTCATTTTATATGCCATTCCCCAAGATTTGCGACAACTTTTTTTTTCGCTAAAAAAACAGGTAAGGGGTTAACCCATGCTTTTTTTGCAAAATTTTTGTCAGAAAAACAAATTGAAAAAATATGCTGGCGGTAATCTCTAGATGTCAATTTAAGCGAAATAAGTCAAAATACCAGGTTTGCTACCTTAAACAGGCCATAAATTGAAAACCAAAAATTTTACATTTGAAACCAAAGCTGGTGCTGTGGCTAAACCCGCTTACCAATTATGCTATAACTTGAGGTAGGGGATTGTTTTGGACCCACCTTTCATTTTATATGCCATTCACCAAGATTTGCGACAACTTTTTTTTTCGCTAAAAAAACAGGTAAGGGGTTAACCCATGCTTTTTTTGCAAAATTTTTGTCAGAAAAACAAATTGAAAAAATATGCTGGCGGTAATCTCTAGATGTCAATTTAAGCGAAATAAGTCAAAATACCAGGTTTGCTACCTTAAACAGGCCATAAATTGAAAACCAAAAATTTTACATTTGAAACCAAAGCTGGTGCTGTGGCTAAACCCGCTTACCAATTATGCTATAACTTGAGGTAGGGGATTGTTTTGGACCCACCTTTCATTTTATATGCCATTCCCCAAGATTTGCGACAACTTTTTTTTTCGCTAAAAAAACAGGTAAGGGGTTAACCCATGCTTTTTTTGCAAAATTTTTGTCAGAAAAACAAATTGAAAAAATATGCTGGCGGTAATCTCTAGATGTCAATTTAAGCGAAATAAGTCAAAATACCAGGTTTGCTACCTTAAACAGGCCATAAATTGAAAACCAAAAATTTTACATTTGAAACCAAAGCTGGTGCTGTGGCTAAACCCGCTTACCAATTATGCTATAACTTGAGGTAGGGGATTGTTTTGGACCCACCTTTCATTTTATATGCCATTCCCCAAGATTTGCGACAAATTTTTTTTTCGCTAAAAAAACAGGTAAGGGGTTAACCCATGCTTTTTTTGCAAAATTTTTGTCAAAAAAAAAAATTGAAAAAACATGCTGGCGGTAATCTCTAGATGTCAATTTAAGCGAAATAAGTCAAAATACCAGGTTTGCTACCTTAAACAGGCCATAAATTGAAAACCAAAAATTTTACATTTGAAACCAAAGCTGGTGCTGTGGCTAAACCCGCTTACCAATTATGCTATAACTTGAGGTAGGGGATTGTTTTGGACCCACCTTTCATTTTATATGCCATTCCCCAAGATTTGCGACAACTTTTTTTTTCGCTAAAAAAACAGGTAAGGGGTTAACCCATGCTTTTTTTGCAAAATTTTTGTCAAAAAAAAAAATTGAAAAAATATGCTGGCGGTAATCTCTAGATGTCAATTTAAGCGAAATAAGTCAAAATACCAGGTTTGCTACCTTAAACAGGCCATAAATTGAAAACCAAAAATTTTACATTTGAAACCAAAGCTGGTGCTGTGGCTAAACCCGCTTACCAATTATGCTATAACTTGAGGTAGGGGATTGTTTTGGACCCACCTTTCATTTTATATGCCATTCCCCAAGATTTGCGACAAATTTTTTTTTCGCTAAAAAAACAGGTAAGGGGTTAACCCATGCTATTTTTGCAAAATTTTTGTCAAAAAAAAAAATTGAAAAAATATGCTGGCGGTAATCTCTAGATGTCAATTTAAGCGAAATAAGTCAAAATACCAGGTTTGCTACCTTAAACAGGCCATAAATTGAAAACCAAAAATTTTACATTTGAAACCAAAGCTGGTGCTGTGGCTAAACCCGCTTACCAATTATGCTATAACTTGAGGTAGGGGATTGTTTTGGACCCACCTTTCATTTTATATGCCATTCCCCAAAATTTGCGAAAACTTTTTTTTTCGCTAAAAAAACAGGTAAGGGGTTAACCCATGCTTTTTTTGCAAAATTTTTGTCAAAAAAAAAAATTGAAAAAATATGCTGGCGGTAATCTCTAGATGTCAATTTAAGCGAAATAAGTCAAAATACCAGGTTTGCTACCTTAAACAGGCCATAAATTAAAAACCAAAAATTTTACATTTGAAACCAAAGCTGGTGCTGTGGCTAAACCCGCTTACCAATTATGCTATAACTTGAGGTAGGGGATTGTTTTGGACCCACCTTTCATTTTATATGCCATTCCCCAAGATTTGCGACAACTTTTTTTTTCGCTAAAAAAACAGGTAAGGGGTTAACCCATGCTTTTTTTGCAAAATTTTTGTCAGAAAAACAAATTGAAAAAATATGCTGGCGGTAATCTCTAGATGTCAATTTAAGCGAAATAAGTCAAAATACCAGGTTTGCTACCTTAAACAGGCCATAAATTGAAAACCAAAAATTTTACATTTGAAACCAAAGCTGGTGCTGTGGCTAAACCCGCTTACCAATTATGCTATAACTTGAGGTAGGGGATTGTTTTGGACCCACCTTTCATTTTATATGCCATTCCCCAAGATTTGCGACAAATTTTTTTTTCGCTAAAAAAACAGGTAAGGGGTTAACCCATGCTTTTTTTGCAAAATTTTTGTCAAAAAAAAAAATTGAAAAAACATGCTGGCGGTAATCTCTAGATGTCAATTTAAGCGAAATAAGTCAAAATACCAGGTTTGCTACCTTAAACAGGCCATAAATTGAAAACCAAAAATTTTACATTTGAAACCAAAGCTGGTGCTGTGGCTAAACCCGCTTACCAATTATGCTATAACTTGAGGTAGGGGATTGTTTTGGACCCACCTTTCATTTTATATGCCATTCCCCAAGATTTGCGACAACTTTTTTTTTCGCTAAAAAAACAGGTAAGGGGTTAACCCATGCTTTTTTTGCAAAATTTTTGTCAAAAAAAAAATTGAAAAAATATGCTGGCGGTAATCTCTAGATGTCAATTTAAGCGAAATAAGTCAAAATACCAGGTTTGCTACCTTAAACAGGCCATAAATTGAAAACCAAAAATTTTACATTTGAAACCAAAGCTGGTGCTGTGGCTAAACCCGCTTACCAATTATGCTATAACTTGAGGTAGGGGATTGTTTTGGACCCACCTTTCATTTTATATGCCATTCCCCAAAATTTGCGACAACTTTTTTTTTCGCTAAAAAAACAGGTAAGGGGTTAACCCATGCTTTTTTTGCAAAATTTTTGTCAAAAAAAAAAATTGAAAAAATATGCTGGCGGTAATCTCTAGATGTCAATTTAAGCGAAATAAGTCAAAATACCAGGTTTGCTACCCTAAACAGGCCATAAATTGAAAACCAAAAATTTTACATTTGAAACCAAAGCTGGTGCTGTGGCTAAACCCGCTTACCAATTATGCTATAACTTGAGGTAGGGGATTGTTTTGGACCCACCTTTCATTTTATATGCCATTCCCCAAGATTTGCGACAACTTTTTTTTTCGCTAAAAAAACAGGTAAGGGGTTAGTTAACCCATGCTTTTTTTGCAAAATTTTTGTCAAAAAAAAAAATTGAAAAAATATGCTGGCGGTAATCTCTAGATGTCAATTTAAGCGAAATAAGTCAAAATACCAGGTTTGCTACCTTAAACAGGCCATAAATTGAAAACCAAAAATTTTACATTTGAAACCAAAGCTGGTGCTGTGGCTAAACCCGCTTACCAATTATGCTATAACTTGAGGTAGGGGATTGTTTTGGACCCACCTTTCATTTTATATGCCATTCCCCAAGATTTGCGACAACTTTTTTTTTCGCTAAAAAAACAGGTAAGGGGTTAACCCATGCTTTTTTTGCAAAATTTTTGTCAAAAAAAAAAATTGAAAAAACATGCTGGCGGTAATCTCTAGATGTCAATTTAAGCGAAATAAGTCAAAATACCAGGTTTGCTACCTTAAACAGGCCATAAATTGAAAACCAAAAATTTTACATTTGAAACCAAAGCTGGTGCTGTGGCTAAACCCGCTTACCAATTATGCTATAACTTGAGGTAGGGGATTGTTTTGGACCCACCTTTCATTTTATATGCCATTCCCCAAGATTTGCGACAACTTTTTTTTTCGCTAAAAAAACAGGTAAGGGGTTAACCCATGCTTTTTTTGCAAAATTTTTGTCAAAAAAAAAAATTGAAAAAACATGCTGGCGGTAATCTCTAGATGTCAATTTAAGCGAAATAAGTCAAAATACCAGGTTTGCTACCTTAAACAGGCCATAAATTGAAAACCAAAAATTTTACATTTGAAACCAAAGCTGGTGCTGTGGCTAAACCCGCTTACCAATTATGCTATAACTTGAGGTAGGGGATTGTTTTGGACCCACCTTTCATTTTATATGCCATTCCCCAAGATTTGCGACAACTTTTTTTTTCGCTAAAAAAACAGGTAAGGGGTTAACCCATGCTTTTTTTGCAAAATTTTTGTCAAAAAAAAAAATTGAAAAAACATGCTGGCGGTAATCTCTAGATGTCAATTTAAGCGAAATAAGTCAAAATACCAGGTTTGCTACCTTAAACAGGCCATAAATTGAAAACCAAAAATTTTACATTTGAAACCAAAGCTGGTGCTGTGGCTAAACCCGCTTACCAATTATGCTATAACTTGAGGTAGGGGATTGTTTTGGACCCACCTTTCATTTTATATGCCATTCCCCAAAATTTGCGACAACTTTTTTTTTCGCTAAAAAAACAGGTAAGGGGTTAACCCATGCTTTTTTTGCAAAATTTTTGTCAAAAAAAAAAATTGAAAAAATATGCTGGCGGTAATCTCTAGATGTCAATTTAAGCGAAATAAGTCAAAATACCAGGTTTGCTACCTTAAACAGGCCATAAATTGAAAACCAAAAATTTTACATTTGAAACCAAAGCTGGTGCTGTGGCTAAACCCGCTTACCAATTATGCTATAACTTGAGGTAGGGGATTGTTTTGGACCCACCTTTCATTTTATATGCCATTCCCCAAGATTTGCGACAAATTTTTTTTTCGCTAAAAAAACAGGTAAGGGGTTAACCCATGCTTTTTTTGCAAAATTTTTGTCAAAAAAAAAATTGAAAAAACATGCTGGCGGTAATCTCTAGATGTCAATTTAAGCGAAATAAGTCAAAATACCAGGTTTGCTACCTTAAACAGGCCATAAATTGAAAACCAAAAATTTTACATTTGAAACCAAAGCTGGTGCTGTGGCTAAACCCGCTTACCAATTATACTATAACTTGAGGTAGGGGATTGTTTTGGACCCACCTTTCATTTTATATGCCATTCCCCAAGATTTGCGACAACTTTTTTTTTCGCTAAAAAAACAGGTAAGGGGTTAACCCATGCTTTTTTTGCAAAATTTTTGTCAAAAAAAAAAATTGAAAAAACATGCTGGCGGTAATCTCTAGATGTCAATTTAAGCGAAATAAGTCAAAATACCAGGTTTGCTACCTTAAACAGGCCATAAATTGAAAACCAAAAATTTTACATTTGAAACCAAAGCTGGTGCTGTGGCTAAACCCGCTTACCAATTATGCTATAACTTGAGGTAGGGGATTGTTTTGGACCCACCTTTCATTTTATATGCCATTCCCCAAGATTTGCGACAACTTTTTTTTTCGCTAAAAAAACAGGTAAGGGGTTAACCCATGCTTTTTTTGCAAAATTTTTGTCAAAAAAAAAAATTGAAAAAACATGCTGGCGGTAATCTCTAGATGTCAATTTAAGCGAAATAAGTCAAAATACCAGGTTTGCTACCTTAAACAGGCCATAAATTGAAAACCAAAAATTTTACATTTGAAACCAAAGCTGGTGCTGTGGCTAAACCCGCTTACCAATTATGCTATAACTTGAGGTAGGGGATTGTTTTGGACCCACCTTTCATTTTATATGCCATTCCCCAAAATTTGCGACAACTTTTTTTTTCGCTAAAAAAACAGGTAAGGGGTTAACCCATGCTTTTTTTGCAAAATTTTTGTCAAAAAAAAAAATTGAAAAAATATGCTGGCGGTAATCTCTAGATGTCAATTTAAGCGAAATAAGTCAAAATACCAGGTTTGCTACCTTAAACAGGCCATAAATTGAAAACCAAAAATTTTACATTTGAAACCAAAGCTGGTGCTGTGGCTAAACCCGCTTACCAATTATGCTATAACTTGAGGTAGGGGATTGTTTTGGACCCACCTTTCATTTTATATGCCATTCCCCAAGATTTGCGACAAATTTTTTTTTCGCTAAAAAAACAGGTAAGGGGTTAACCCATGCTTTTTTTGCAAAATTTTTGTCAAAAAAAAAAATTGAAAAAACATGCTGGCGGTAATCTCTAGATGTCAATTTAAGCGAAATAAGTCAAAATACCAGGTTTGCTACCTTAAACAGGCCATAAATTGAAAACCAAAAATTTTACATTTGAAACCAAAGCTGGTGCTGTGGCTAAACCCGCTTACCAATTATGCTATAACTTGAGGTAGGGGATTGTTTTGGACCCACCTTTCATTTTATATGCCATTGCCCAAGATTTGCGACAAATTTTTTTTTCGCTAAAAAAACAGGTAAGGGGTTAACCCATGCTTTTTTTGCAAAATTTTTGTCAAAAAAAAAAAATTGAAAAAACATGCTGGCGGTAATCTCTAGATGTCAATTTAAGCGAAATAAGTCAAAATACCAGGTTTGCTACCTTAAACAGGCCATAAATTGAAAACCAAAAATTTTACATTTGAAACCAAAGCTGGTGCTGTGGCTAAACCCGCTTACCAATTATGCTATAACTTGAGGTAGGGGATTGTTTTGGACCCACCTTTCATTTTATATGCCATTCCCCAAGATTTGCGACAAATTTTTTTTTCGCTAAAAAAACAGGTAAGGGGTTAACCCATGCTTTTTTTGCAAAATTTTTGTCAAAAAAAAAATTGAAAAAACATGCTGGCGGTAATCTCTAGATGTCAATTTAAGCGAAATAAGTCAAAATACCAGGTTTGCTACCTTAAACAGGCCATAAATTGAAAACCAAAAATTTTACATTTGAAACCAAAGCTGGTGCTGTGGCTAAACCCGCTTACCAATTATGCTATAACTTGAGGTAGGGGATTGTTTTGGACCCACCTTACATTTTATATGCCATTCCCCAAGATTTGCGACAAATTTTTTTTTCGCTAAAAAAACAGGTAAGGGGTTAACCCATGCTTTTTTTGCAAAATTTTTGTCAAAAAAAAAAATTGAAAAAACATGCTGGCGGTAATCTCTAGATGTCAATTTAAGCGAAATAAGTCAAAATACCAGGTTTGCTACCTTAAACAGGCCATAAATTGAAAACCAAAAATTTTACATTTGAAACCAAAGCTGGTGCTGTGGCTAAACCCGCTTACCAATTATGCTATAACTTGAGGTAGGGGATTGTTTTGGACCCACCTTTCATTTTATATGCCATTCCCCAAGATTTGCGACAAATTTTTTTTTCGCTAAAAAAACAGGTAAGGGGTTAACCCATGCTTTTTTTGCAAAATTTTTGTCAAAAAAAAAAATTGAAAAAACATGCTGGCGGTAATCTCTAGATGTCAATTTAAGCGAAATAAGTCAAAATACCAGGTTTGCTACCTTAAACAGGCCATAAATTGAAAACCAAAAATTTTACATTTGAAACCAAAGCTGGTGCTGTGGCTAAACCCGCTTACCAATTATGCTATAACTTGAGGTAGGGGATTGTTTTGGACCCACCTTTCATTTTATATGCCATTCCCCAAGATTTGCGACAAATTTTTTTTTCGCTAAAAAAACAGGTAAGGGGTTAACCCATGCTTTTTTTGCAAAATTTTTGTCAAAAAAAAAAATTGAAAAAACATGCTGGCGGTAATCTCTAGATGTCAATTTAAGCGAAATAAGTCAAAATACCAGGTTTGCTACCTTAAACAGGCCATAAATTGAAAACCAAAAATTTTACATTTGAAACCAAAGCTGGTGCTGTGGCTAAACCCGCTTACCAATTATGCTATAACTTGAGGTAGGGGATTGTTTTGGACCCACCTTTCATTTTATATGCCATTCCCCAAGATTTGCGACAAATTTTTTTTCCGCTAAAAAAACAGGTAAGGGGTTAACCCATGCTTTTTTTGCAAAATTTTTGTCAAAAAAAAAAATTGAAAAAACATGCTGGCGGTAATCTCTAGATGTCAATTTAAGCGAAATAAGTCAAAATACCAGGTTTGCTACCTTAAACAGGCCATAAATTGAAAACCAAAAATTTTACATTTGAAACCAAAGCTGGTGCTGTGGCTAAACCCGCTTACCAATTATGCTATAACTTGAGGTAGGGGATTGTTTTGGACCCACCTTTCATTTTATATGCCATTCCCCAAGATTTGCGACAAATTTTTTTTTCGCTAAAAAAACAGGTAAGGGGTTAACCCATGCTTTTTTTGCAAAATTTTTGTCAAAAAAAAAAATTGAAAAAACATGCTGGCGGTAATCTCTAGATGTCAATTTAAGCGAAATAAGTCAAAATACCAGGTTTGCTACCTTAAACAGGCCATAAATTGAAAAACCAAAAATTTTACATTTGAAACCAAAGCTGGTGCTGTGGCTAAACCCGCTTACCAATTATGCTATAACTTGAGGTAGGGGATTGTTTTGGACCCACCTTTCATTTTATATGCCATTCCCCAAGATTTGCGACAAATTTTTTTTTCGCTAAAAAAACAGGTAAGGGGTTAACCCATGCTTTTTTTGCAAAATTTTTGTCAAAAAAAAAAATTGAAAAAACATGCTGGCGGTAATCTCTAGATGTCAATTTAAGCGAAATAAGTCAAAATACCAGGTTTGCTACCTTAAACAGGCCATAAATTGAAAACCAAAAATTTTACATTTGAAACCAAAGCTGGTGCTGTGGCTAAACCCGCTTACCAATTATGCTATAACTTGAGGTAGGGGATTGTTTTGGACCCACCTTTCATTTTATATGCCATTCCCCAAGATTTGCGACAAATTTTTTTTTCGCTAAAAAAACAGGTAAGGGGTTAACCCATGCTTTTTTTGCAAAATTTTTGTCAAAAAAAAAAATTGAAAAAACATGCTGGCGGTAATCTCTAGATGTCAATTTAAGCGAAATAAGTCAAAATACCAGGTTTGCTACCTTAAACAGGCCATAAATTGAAAACCAAAAATTTTACATTTGAAACCAAAGCTGGTGCTGTGGCTAAACCCGCTTACCAATTATGCTATAACTTGAGGTAGGGGATTGTTTTGGACCCACCTTTCATTTTATATGCCATTCCCCAAGATTTGCGACAAATTTTTTTTTCGCTAAAAAAACAGGTAAGGGGTTAACCCATGCTTTTTTTGCAAAATTTTTGTCAAAAAAAAAAATTGAAAAAACATGCTGGCGGTAATCTCTAGATGTCAATTTAAGCGAAATAAGTCAAAATACCAGGTTTGCTACCTTAAACAGGCCATAAATTGAAAACCAAAAATTTTACATTTGAAACCAAAGCTGGTGCTGTGGCTAAACCCGCTTACCAATTATGCTATAACTTGAGGTAGGGGATTGTTTTGGACCCACCTTTCATTTTATATGCCATTCCCCAAGATTTGCGACAAATTTTTTTTTCGCTAAAAAAACAGGTAAGGGGTTAACCCATGCTTTTTTTGCAAAATTTTTGTCAAAAAAAAAAATTGAAAAAACATGCTGGCGGTAATCTCTAGATGTCAATTTAAGCGAAATAAGTCAAAATACCAGGTGTGCTACCTTAAACAGGCCATAAATTGAAAACCAAAAATTTTACATTTGAAACCAAAGCTGGTGCTGTGGCTAAACCCGCTTACCAATTATGCTATAACTTGAGGTAGGGGATTGTTTTGGACCCACCTTTCATTTTATATGCCATTCCCCAAGATTTGCGACAAATTTTTTTTTCGCTAAAAAAACAGGTAAGGGGTTGTTAACCCATGCTTTTTTTGCAAAATTTTTGTCAAAAAAAAAAATTGAAAAAACATGCTGGCGGTAATCTCTAGATGTCAATTTAAGCGAAATAAGTCAAAATACCAGGTTTGCTACCTTAAACAGGCCATAAATTGAAAACCAAAAATTTTACATTTGAAACCAAAGCTGGTGCTGTGGCTAAACCCGCTTACCAATTATGCTATAACTTGAGGTAGGGGATTGTTTTGGACCCACCTTTCATTTTATATGCCATTCCCCAAGATTTGCGATAAATTTTTTTTCGCTAAAAAAACAGGTAAGGGGTTAACCCATGCTTTTTTTGCAAAATTTTTGTCAAAAAAAAAAATTGAAAAAACATGCTGGCGGTAATCTCTAGATGTCAATTTAAGCGAAATAAGTCAAAATACCAGGTTTGCTACCTTAAACAGGCCATAAATTGAAAACCAAAAATTTTACATTTGAAACCAAAGCTGGTGCTGTGGCTAAACCCGCTTACCAATTATGCTATAACTTGAGGTAGGGGATTGTTTTGGACCCACCTTTCATTTTATATGCCATTCCCCAAGATTTGCGACAAATTTTTTTTTCGCTAAAAAAACAGGTAAGGGGTTAACCCATGCTTTTTTTGCAAAATTTTTGTCAAAAAAAAAAATTGAAAAAACATGCTGGCGGTAATCTCTAGATGTCAATTTAAGCGAAATAAGTCAAAATACCAGGTTTGCTACCTTAAACAGGCCATAAATTGAAAACCAAAAATTTTACATTTGAAACCAAAGCTGGTGCTGTGGCTAAACCCGCTTACCAATTATGCTATAACTTGAGGTAGGGGATTGTTTTGGACCCACCTTTCATTTTATATGCCATTCCCCAAGATTTGCGACAAATTTTTTTTTCGCTAAAAAAACAGGTAAGGGGTTAACCCATGCTTTTTTTGCAAAATTTTTGTCAAAAAAAAAAATTGAAAAAACATGCTGGCGGTAATCTCTAGATGTCAATTTAAGCGAAATAAGTCAAAATACCAGGTTTGCTACCTTAAACAGGCCATAAATTGAAAACCAAAAATTTTACATTTGAAACCAAAGCTGGTGCTGTGGCTAAACCCGCTTACCAATTATGCTATAACTTGAGGTAGGGGATTGTTTTGGACCCACCTTTCATTTTATATGCCATTCCCCAAGATTTGCGATAAATTTTTTTTTCGCTAAAAAAACAGGTAAGGGGTTAACCCATGCTTTTTTTGCAAAATTTTTGTCAAAAAAAAAAATTGAAAAAACATGCTGGCGGTAATCTCTAGATGTCAATTTAAGCGAAATAAGTCAAAATACCAGGTTTGCTACCTTAAACAGGCCATAAATTGAAAACCAAAAATTTTACATTTGAAACCAAAGCTGGTGCTGTGGCTAAACCCGCTTACCAATTATGCTATAACTTGAGGTAGGGGATTGTTTTGGACCCACCTTTCATTTTATATGCCATTCCCCAAGATTTGCGACAAATTTTTTTTTCGCTAAAAAAACAGGTAAGGGGTTAACCCATGCTTTTTTTGCAAAATTTTTGTCAAAAAAAAAAATTGAAAAAACATGCTGGCGGTAATCTCTAGATGTCAATTTAAGCGAAATAAGTCAAAATACCAGGTTTGCTACCTTAAACAGGCCATAAATTGAAAACCAAAAATTTTACATTTGAAACCAAAGCTGGTGCTGTGGCTAAACCCGCTTACCAATTATGCTATAACTTGAGGTAGGGGATTGTTTTGGACCCACCTTTCATTTTATATGCCATTCCCCAAAATTTGCGACAACTTTTTTTTTCGCTAAAAAAACAGGTAAGGGGTTAACCCATGCTTTTTTTGCAAAATTTTTGTCAAAAAAAAAAATTGAAAAAATATGCTGGCGGTAATCTCTAGATGTCAATTTAAGCGAAATAAGTCAAAATACCAGGTTTGCTACCTTAAACAGGCCATAAATTGAAAACCAAAAATTTTACATTTGAAACCAAAGCTGGTGCTGTGGCTAAACCCGCTTACCAATTATGCTATAACTTGAGGTAGGGGATTGTTTTGGACCCACCTTTCATTTTATATGCCATTCCCCAAAATTTGCGACAACTTTTTTTTTCGCTAAAAAAACAGGTAAGGGGTTAACCCATGCTTTTTTTGCAAAATTTTTGTCAAAAAAAAAAATTGAAAAAACATGCTGGCGGTAATCTCTAGATGTCAATTTAAGCGAAATAAGTCAAAATACCAGGTTTGCTACCTTAAACAGGCCATAAATTGAAAACCAAAAATTTTACATTTGAAACCAAAGCTGGTGCTGTGGCTAAACCCGCTTACCAATTATGCTATAACTTGAGGTAGGGGATTGTTTTGGACCCACCTTTCATTTTATATGCCATTCCCCAAGATTTGCGACAAATTTTTTTTTCGCTAAAAAGACAGGTAAGGGGTTAACCCATGCTTTTTTTGCAAAATTTTTGTCAAAAAAAAAAATTGAAAAAACATGCTGGCGGTAATCTCTAGATGTCAATTTAAGCGAAATAAGTCAAAATACCAGGTTTGCTACCTTAAACAGGCCATAAATTGAAAACCAAAAATTTTACATTTGAAACCAAAGCTGGTGCTGTGGCTAAACCCGCTTACCAATTATGCTATAACTTGAGGTAGGGGATTGTTTTGGACCCACCTTTCATTTTATATGCCATTCCCCAAGATTTGCGACAAATTTTTTTTTCGCTAAAAAGACAGGTAAGGGGTTAACCCATGCTTTTTTTGCAAAATTTTTGTCAAAAAAAAAAATTGAAAAAACATGCTGGCGGTAATCTCTAGATGTCAATTTAAGCGAAATAAGTCAAAATACCAGGTTTGCTACCTTAAACAGGCCATAAATTGAAAACCAAAAATTTTACATTTGAAACCAAAGCTGGTGCTGTGGCTAAACCCGCCTACCAATTATGCTATAACTTGAGGTAGGGGATTGTTTTGGACCCACCTTTCATTTTATATGCCATTCCCCAAGATTTGCGACAAATTTTTTTTTCGCTAAAAAAACAGGTAAGGGGTTAACCCATGCTTTTTTTGCAAAATTTTTGTCAAAAAAAAAAATTGAAAAAACATGCTGGCGGTAATCTCTAGATGTCAATTTAAGCGAAATAAGTCAAAATACCAGGTTTGCTACCTTAAACAGGCCATAAATTGAAAACCAAAAATTTTACATTTGAAACCAAAGCTGGTGCTGTGGCTAAACCCGCTTACCAATTATGCTATAACTTGAGGTAGGGGATTGTTTTGGACCCACCTTTCATTTTATATGCCATTCCCCAAGATTTGCGACAAATTTTTTTTTCGCTAAAAAAACAGGTAAGGGGTTAACCCATGCTTTTTTTGCAAAATTTTTGTCAAAAAAAAAAATTGAAAAAACATGCTGGCGGTAATCTCTAGATGTCAATTTAAGCGAAATAAGTCAAAATACCAGGTTTGCTACCTTAAACAGGCCATAAATTGAAAACCAAAAATTTTACATTTGAAACCAAAGCTGGTGCTGTGGCTAAACCCGCTTACCAATTATGCTATAACTTGAGGTAGGGGATTGTTTTGGACCCACCTTTCATTTATATGTCATTCCCCAAGATTTGCGACATCTTTTTTTTTCGCTTAAAAAACAGGTAAGGGGTTAACCCATGCTTTTTTTGCAAAATTTTTGTCAAAAAAAAAATTGAAAAAATATGCTGGCGGTAATCTCTAGATGTCAATTTAAGCGAAATAAGTCAAAATACCAGGTTTGCTACCTTAAACAGGCCATAAATTGAAAACCAAAAATTTTACATTTGAAACCAAAGCTGGTGCTGTGGCTAAACCCGCTTACCAATTATGCTATAACTTGAGGTAGGGGATTGTTTTGGACCCACCTTTCTTTTTATATGCCATTCCCCAAGATTTGCGACAAATTTTTTTTTCGCTAAAAAAACAGGTAAGGGGTTAGTTAACCCATGCTTTTTTTGCAAAATTTTTGTCAAAAAAAAAAATTGAAAAAACATGCTGGCGGTAATCTCTAGATGTCAATTTAAGCGAAATAAGTCAAAATACCAGGTTTGCTACCTTAAACAGGCCATAAATTGAAAACCAAAAATTTTACATTTGAAACCAAAGCTGGTGCTGTGGCTAAACCCGCTTACCAATTATGCTATAACTTGAGGTAGGGGATTGTTTTGGACCCACCTTTCATTTTATATGCCATTCCCCAAGATTTGCGACAAATTTTTTTTTCGCTAAAAAAACAGGTAAGGGGTTAACCCATGCTTTTTTTGCAAAATTTTTGTCAAAAAAAAAAATTGAAAAAACATGCTGGCGGTAATCTCTAGATGTCAATTTAAGCGAAATAAGTCAAAATACCAGGTTTGCTACCTTAAACAGGCCATAAATTGAAAACCAAAAATTTTACATTTGAAACCAAAGCTGGTGCTGTGGCTAAACCCGCTTACCAATTATGCTATAACTTGAGGTAGGGGATTGTTTTGGACCCACCTTTCATTTTATATGCCATTCCCCAAGATTTGGGACAACTTTTTTTTTCGCTAAAAAAACAGGTAAGGGGTTAACCCATGCTTTTTTTGCAAAATTTTTGTCAAAAAAAAAAATTGAAAAAATATGCTGGCGGTAATCTCTAGATGTCAATTTAAGCGAAATAAGTCAAAATACCAGGTTTGCTACCTTAAACAGGCCATAAATTGAAAACCAAAAATTTTACATTTGAAACCAAAGCTGGTGCTGTGGCTAAACCCGCTTACCAATTATGCTATAACTTGAGGTAGGGGATTGTTTTGGACCCACCTTTCATTTTATATGCCATTCCCCAAAATTTGCGACAACTTTTTTTTTCGCTAAAAAAACAGGTAAGGGGTTAACCCATGCTTTTTTTGCAAAATTTTTGTCAAAAAAAAAAATTGAAAAAATATGCTGGCGGTAATCTCTAGATGTCAATTTAAGCGAAATAAGTCAAAATACCAGGTTTGCTACCTTAAACAGGCCATAAATTGAAAACCAAAAATTTTACATTTGAAACCAAAGCTGGTGCTGTGGCTAAACCCGCTTACCAATTATGCTATAACTTGAGGTAGGGGATTGTTTTGGACCCACCTTTCATTTTATATGCCATTCCCCAAGATTTGCGACAAATTTTTTTTTCGCTAAAAAAACAGGTAAGGGGTTGACCCATGCTTTTTTTGCAAAATTTTTGTCAAAAAAAAAAATTGAAAAAACATGCTGGCGGTAATCTCTAGATGTCAATTTAAGCGAAATAAGTCAAAATACCAGGTTTGCTACCTTAAACAGGCCATAAATTGAAAACCAAAAATTTTACATTTGAAACCAAAGCTGGTGCTGTGGCTAAACCCGCTTACCAATTATGCTATAACTTGAGGTAGGGGATTGTTTTGGACCCACCTTTCATTTTATATGCCATTCCCCAAGATTTGCGACAACTTTTTTTTTCGCTAAAAAAACAGGTAAGGGGTTAACCCATGCTTTTTTTGCAAAATTTTTGTCAAAAAAAAAAATTGAAAAAATATGCTGGCGGTAATCTCTAGATGTCAATTTAAGCGAAATAAGTCAAAATACCAGGTTTGCTACCTTAAACAGGCCATAAATTGAAAACCAAAAATTTTACATTTGAAACCAAAGCTGGTGCTGTGGCTAAACCCGCTTACCAATTATGCTATAACTTGAGGTAGGGGATTGTTTTGGACCCACCTTTCATTTTATATGCCATTCCCCAAGATTTGCGACAAATTTTTTTTTCGCTAAAAAAACAGGTAAGGGGTTAACCCATGCTTTTTTTGCAAAATTTTTGTCAAAAAAAAAAATTGAAAAAACATGCTGGCGGTAATCTCTAGATGTCAATTTAAGCGAAATAAGTCAAAATACCAGGTTTGCTACCTTAAACAGGCCATAAATTGAAAACCAAAAATTTTACATTTGAAACCAAAGCTGGTGCTGTGGCTAAACCCGCTTACCAATTATGCTATAACTTGAGGTAGGGGATTGTTTTGGACCCACCTTTCATTTTATATGCCATTCCCCAAGATTTGCGACAAATTTTTTTTTCGCTAAAAAAACAGGTAAGGGGTTAACCCATGCTTTTTTTGCAAAATTTTTGTCAAAAAAAAAAATTGAAAAAACATGCTGGCGGTAATCTCTAGATGTCAATTTAAGCGAAATAAGTCAAAATACCAGGTTTGCTACCTTAAACAGGCCATAAATTGAAAACCAAAAATTTTACATTTGAAACCAAAGCTGGTGCTGTGGCTAAACCCGCTTACCAATTATGCTATAACTTGAGGTAAGGGATTGTTTTGGACCCACCTTTCATTTTATATGCCATTCCCCAAGATTTGCGACAAATTTTTTTTTCGCTAAAAAAACAGGTAAGGGGTTAATCCATGCTTTTTTTGCAAAATTTTTGTCAAAAAAAAAAATTGAAAAAACATGCTGGCGGTAATCTCTAGATGTCAATTTAAGCGAAATAAGTAAAATACCAGGTTTGCTACCTTAAACAGGCCATAAATTGAAAACCAAAAATTTTACATTTGAAACCAAAGCTGGTGCTGTGGCTAAACCCGCTTACCAATTATGCTATAACTTGAGGTAGGGGATTGTTTTGGACCCACCTTTCATTTTATATGCCATTCCCCAAAATTTGCGACAACTTTTTTTTTCGCTAAAAAAACAGGTAAGGGGTTAATCCATGCTTTTTTTGCAAAATTTTTGTCAAAAAAAAAAAATTGAAAAAACATGCTGGCGGTAATCTCTAGATGTCAATTTAAGCGAAATAAGTCAAAATACCAGGTTTGCTACCTTAAACAGGCCATAAATTGAAAACCAAAAATTTTACATTTGAAACCAAAGCTGGTGCTGTGGCTAAACCCGCTTACCAATTATGCTATAACTTGAGGTAGGGGATTGTTTTGGACCCACCTTTCATTTTATATGCCATTCCCCAAGATTTGCGACAAATTTTTTTTTCGCTAAAAAAACAGGTAAGGGGTTAACCCATGCTTTTTTTGCAAAATTTTTGTCAAAAAAAAAAATTGAAAAAACATGCTGGCGGTAATCTCTAGATGTCAATTTAAGCGAAATAAGTCAAAATACCAGGTTTGCTACCTTAAACAGGCCATAAATTGAAAACCAAAAATTTTACATTTGAAACCAAAGCTGGTGCTGTGGCTAAACCCGCTTACCAATTATGCTATAACTTGAGGTAGGGGATTGTTTTGGACCCACCTTTCATTTTATATGCCATTCCCCAAGATTTGCGACAACTTTTTTTTTCGCTAAAAAAACAGGTAAGGGGTTAACCCATGCTATTTTTGCAAAATTTTTGTCAAAAAAAAAAATTGAAAAAATATGCTGGCGGTAATCTCTAGATGTCAATTTAAGCGAAATAAGTCAAAATACCAGGTTTGCTACCTTAAACAGGCCATAAATTGAAAACCAAAAATTTTACATTTGAAACCAAAGCTGGTGCTGTGGCTAAACCCGCTTACCAATTATGCTATAACTTGAGGTAGGGGATTGTTTTGGACCCACCTTTCATTTTATATGCCATTCCCCAAGATTTGCGACAAATTTTTTTTTCGCTAAAAAAACAGGTAAGGGGTTAGTTAACCCATGCTTTTTTTGCAAAATTTTTGTCAAAAAAAAAAATTGAAAAAACATGCTGGCGGTAATCTCTAGATGTCAATTTAAGCGAAATAAGTCAAAATACCAGGTTTGCTACCTTAAACAGGCCATAAATTGAAAACCAAAAATTTTACATTTGAAACCAAAGCTGGTGCTGTGGCTAAACCCGCTTACCAATTATGCTATAACTTGAGGTAGGGGATTGTTTTGGACCCACCTTTCATTTTATATGCCATTCCCCAAGATTTGCGACAAATTTTTTTTTCGCTAAAAAAACAGGTAAGGGGTTAGTTAACCCATGCTTTTTTTGCAAAATAATATGCTGGCGGTAATCTCTAGATGTCAATTTAAGCGAAATAAGTCAAAATACCAGGTTTGCTACCTTAAACAGGCCATAAATTAAAAACCAAAAATTTTACATTTGAAACCAAAGCTGGTGCTGTGGCTAAACCCGCTTACCAATTATGCTATAACTTGAGGTAGGGGATTGTTTTGGACCCGCCTTTCAGTTTATATGCCATTCCCCAAGATTTGCGACAACTTTTTTTTTCGCTAAAAAAACAGGTAAGGGGTTAACCATGCTTTTTTTGCAAAATTTTTGTCAAAAAAAAAATTGAAAAAATATGCTGGCGGTAATCTCTAGATGTCAATTTAAGCGAAATAAGTCAAAATACCAGGTTTGCTACCTTAAACAGGCCATAAATTGAAAACCAAAAATTTTACATTTGAAACCAAAGCTGGTGCTGTGGCTAAACCCGCTTACCAATTATGCTATAACTTGAGGTAGGGGATTGTTTTGGACCCGCCTTTCAGTTTATATGCCATTCCCCAAGATTTGCGACAACTTTTTTTTTCGCTAAAAAAACAGGTAAGGGGTTAACCCATGCTTTTTTTGCAAAATTTTTGTCAAAAAAAAATTGAAAAAATATGCTGGCGGTAATCTCTAGATGTCAATTTAAGCGAAATAAGTCAAAATACCAGGTTTGCTACCTTAAACAGGCCATAAATTGAAAACCAAAAATTTCACATTTGAAACCAAAGCTGGTGCTGTGGCTAAACCCGCTTACCAATTATGCTATAACTTGAGGTAGGGGATTGTTTTGGACCCGCCTTTCAGTTTATATGCCATTCCCCAAGATTTGCGACAACTTTTTTTTTCGCTAAAAAAACAGGTAAGGGGTTAACCCATGCTTTTTTTGCAAAATTTTTGTCAAAAAAAAATTGAAAAAATATGCTGGCGGTAATCTCTAGATGTCAATTTAAGCGAAATAAGTCAAAATACCAGGTTTGCTACCTTAAACAGGCCATAAATTGAAAACCAAAAATTTTACATTTGAAACCAAAGCTGGTGCTGTGGCTAAACCCGCTTACCAATTATGCTATAACTTGAGGTAGGGGATTGTTTTGGACCCGCCTTTCAGTTTATATGCCATTCCCCAAGATTTGCGACAACTTTTTTTTTCGCTAAAAAAACAGGTAAGGGGTTAAATTGATTAAAACCCATGCTTTTTTTGCAAAATTTTTGTCAAAAAAAAAATTGAAAAAATATGCTGGCGGTAATCTCTAGATGTCAATTTAAGCGAAATAAGTCAAAATACCAGGTTTGCTACCTTAAACAGGCCATAAATTGAAAACCAAAAATTTTACATTTGAAACCAAAGCTGGTGCTGTGGCTAAACCCGCTTACCAATTATGCTATAACTTGAGGTAGGGGATTGTTTTGGACCCGCCTTTCAGTTTATATGCCATTCCCCAAGATTTGCGACAACTTTTTTTTTCGCTAAAAAAACAGGTAAGGGGTTAACCCATGCTTTTTTTGCAAAATTTTTGTCAAAAAAAAAATTGAAAAAATATGCTGGCGGTAATCTCTAGATGTCAATTTAAGCGAAATAAGTCAAAATACCAGGTTTGCTACCTTAAACAGGCCATAAATTGAAAACCAAAAATTTTACATTTGAAACCAAAGCTGGTGCTGTGGCTAAACCCGCTTACCAATTATGCTATAACTTGAGGTAGGGGATTGTTTTGGACCCGCCTTTCAGTTTATATGCCATTCCCCAAGATTTGCGACAACTTTTTTTTTCGCTAAAAAAACAGGTAAGGGGTTAACCCATGCTTTTTTTGCAAAATTTTTGTCAAAAAAAAAATTGAAAAAATATGCTGGCGGTAATCTCTAGATGTCAATTTAAGCGAAATAAGTCAAAATACCAGGTTTGCTACCTTAAACAGGCCATAAATTGAAAACCAAAAATTTCACATTTGAAACCAAAGCTGGTGCTGTGGCTAAACCCGCTTACCAATTATGCTATAACTTGAGGTAGGGGATTGTTTTGGACCCGCCTTTCAGTTTATATGCCATTCCCCAAGATTTGCGACAACTTTTTTTTTCGCTAAAAAAACAGGTAAGGGGTTAACCCATGCTTTTTTTGCAAAATTTTTGTCAAAAAAAAAATTGAAAAAATATGCTGGCGGTAATCTCTAGATGTCAATTTAAGCGAAATAAGTCAAAATACCAGGTTTGCTACCTTAAACAGGCCATAAATTGAAAACCAAAAATTTTACATTTGAAACCAAAGCTGGTGCTGTGGCTAAACCCGCTTACCAATTATGCTATAACTTGAGGTAGGGGATTGTTTTGGACCCGCCTTTTAGTTTATATGCCATTCCCCAAGATTTGCGACAACTTTTTTTTTCGCTAAAAAAACAGGTAAGGGGTTAACCCATGCTTTTTTTGCAAAATTTTTGTCAAAAAAAAAATTGAAAAAATATGCTGGCGGTAATCTCTAGATGTCAATTTAAGCGAAATAAGTCAAAATACCAGGTTTGCTACCTTAAACAGGCCATAAATTGAAAACCAAAAATTTTACATTTGAAACCAAAGCTGGTGCTGTGGCTAAACCCGCTTACCAATTATGCTATAACTTGAGGTAGGGGATTGTTTTGGACCCGCCTTTCAGTTTATATGCCATTCCCCAAGATTTGCGACAACTTTTTTTTTCGCTAAAAAAACATGTAAGGGGTTAACCCATGCTTTTTTTGCAAAATTTTTGTCAAAAAAAAATTGAAAAAATATGCTGGCGGTAATCTCTAGATGTCAATTTAAGCGAAATAAGTCAAAATACCAGGTTTGCTACCTTAAACAGGCCATAAATTGAAAACCAAAAATTTTACATTTGAAACCAAAGCTGGTGCTGTGGCTAAACCCGCTTACCAATTATGCTATAACTTGAGGTAGGGGATTGTTTTGGACCCGCCTTTCAGTTTATATGCCATTCCCCAAGATTTGCGACAACTTTTTTTTTCGCTAAAAAAACAGGTAAGGGGTTAACCCATGCTTTTTTTGCAAAATTTTTGTCAAAAAAAAAATTGAAAAAATATGCTGGCGGTAATCTCTAGATGTCAATTTAAGCGAAATAAGTCAAAATACCAGGTTTGCTACCTTAAACAGGCCATAAATTGAAAACCAAAAATTTCACATTTGAAACCAAAGCTGGTGCTGTGGCTAAACCCGCTTACCAATTATGCTATAACTTGAGGTAGGGGATTGTTTTGGACCCGCCTTTCAGTTTATATGCCATTCCCCAAGATTTGCGACAACTTTTTTTTTCGCTAAAAAAACAGGTAAGGGGTTAACCCATGCTTTTTTTGCAAAATTTTTGTCAAAAAAAAAATTGAAAAAATATGCTGGCGGTAATCTCTAGATGTCAATTTAAGCGAAATAAGTCAAAATACCAGGTTTGCTACCTTAAACAGGCCATAAATTGAAAACCAAAAATTTTACATTTGAAACCAAAGCTGGTGCTGTGGCTAAACCCGCTTACCAATTATGCTATAACTTGAGGTAGGGGATTGTTTTGGACCCGCCTTTCAGTTTATATGCCATTCCCCAAGATTTGCGACAACTTTTTTTTTCGCTAAAAAAACAGGTAAGGGGTTAACCCATGCTTTTTTTGCAAAATTTTTGTCAAAAAAAAAATTGAAAAAATATGCTGGCGGTAATCTCTAGATGTCAATTTAAGCGAAATAAGTCAAAATACCAGGTTTGCTACCTTAAACAGGCCATAAATTGAAAACCAAAAATTTTACATTTGAAACCAAAGCTGGTGCTGTGGCTAAACCCGCTTACCAATTATGCTATAACTTGAGGTAGGGGATTGTTTTGGACCCGCCTTTCAGTTTATATGCCATTCCCCAAGATTTGCGACAACTTTTTTTTTCGCTAAAAAAACAGGTAAGGGGTTAACCCATGCTTTTTTTGCAAAATTTTTGTCAAAAAAAAAATTGAAAAAATATGCTGGCGGTAATCTCTAGATGTCAATTTAAGCGAAATAAGTCAAAATACCAGGTTTGCTACCTTAAACAGGCCATAAATTGAAAACCAAAAATTTTACATTTGAAACCAAAGCTGGTGCTGTGGCTAAACCCGCTTACCAATTATGCTATAACTTGAGGTAGGGGATTGTTTTGGACCCGCCTTTCAGTTTATATGCCATTCCCCAAGATTTGCGACAACTTTTTTTTTCGCTAAAAAAACAGGTAAGGGGTTAACCCATGCTTTTTTTGCAAAATTTTTGTCAAAAAAAAAATTGAAAAAATATGCTGGCGGTAATCTCTAGATGTCAATTTAAGCGAAATAAGTCAAAATACCAGGTTTGCTACCTTAAACAGGCCATAAATTGAAAACCAAAAATTTTAGATTTGAAACCAAAGCTGGTGCTGTGGCTAAACCCGCTTACCAATTATGCTATAACTTGAGGTAGGGGATTGTTTTGGACCCGCCTTTCAGTTTATATGCCATTCCCCAAGATTTGCGACAACTTTTTTTTTCGCTAAAAAAACAGGTAAGGGGTTAACCCATGCTTTTTTTGCAAAATTTTTGTCAAAAAAAAAATTGAAAAAATATGCTGGCGGTAATCTCTAGATGTCAATTTAAGCGAAATAAGTCAAAATACCAGGTTTGCTACCTTAAACAGGCCATAAATTGAAAACCAAAAATTTTACATTTGAAACCAAAGCTGGTGCTGTGGCTAAACCCGCTTACCAATTATGCTATAACTTGAGGTAGGGGATTGTTTTGGACCCGCCTTTCAGTTTATATGCCATTCCCCAAGATTTGCGACAACTTTTTTTTTCGCTAAAAAAACAGGTAAGGGGTTAACCCATGCTTTTTTTGCAAAATTTTTGTCAAAAAAAAAATTGAAAAAATATGCTGGCGGTAATCTCTAGATGTCAATTTAAGCGAAATAAGTCAAAATACCAGGTTTGCTACCTTAAACAGGCCATAAATTGAAAACCAAAAATTTTACATTTGAAACCAAAGCTGGTGCTGTGGCTAAACCCGCTTACCAATTATGCTATAACTTGAGGTAGGGGATTGTTTTGGACCCGCCTTTCAGTTTATATGCCATTCCCCAAGATTTGCGACAACTTTTTTTTTCGCTAAAAAAACAGGTAAGGGGTTAACCCATGCTTTTTTTGCAAAATTTTTGTCAAAAAAAAAATTGAAAAAATATGCTGGCGGTAATCTCTAGATGTCAATTTAAGCGAAATAAGTCAAAATACCAGGTTTGCTACCTTAAACAGGCCATAAATTGAAAACCAAAAATTTTACATTTGAAACCAAAGCTGGTGCTGTGGCTAAACCCGCTTACCAATTATGCTATAACTTGAGGTAGGGGATTGTTTTGGACCCGCCTTTCAGTTTATATGCCATTCCCCAAGATTTGCGACAACTTTTTTTTTCGCTAAAAAAACAGGTAAGGGGTTAACCCATGCTTTTTTTGCAAAATTTTTGTCAAAAAAAAAATTGAAAAAATATGCTGGCGGTAATCTCTAGATGTCAATTTAAGCGAAATAAGTCAAAATACCAGGTTTGCTACCTTAAACAGGCCATAAATTGAAAACCAAAAATTTTACATTTGAAACCAAAGCTGGTGCTGTGGCTAAACCCGCTTACCAATTATGCTATAACTTGAGGTAGGGGATTGACCCGCCTTTCAGTTTATATGCCATTCCCCAAGATTTGCGACAACTTTTTTTTTCGCTAAAAAAACAGGTAAGGGGTTAACCCATGCTTTTTTTGCAAAATTTTTGTCAAAAAAAAAATTGAAAAAATATGCTGGCGGTAATCTCTAGATGTCAATTTAAGCGAAATAAGTCAAAATACCAGGTTTGCTACCTTAAACAGGCCATAAATTGAAAACCAAAAATTTTACATTTGAAACCAAAGCTGGTGCTGTGGCTAAACCCGCTTACCAATTATGCTATAACTTGAGGTAGGGGATTGTTTTGGACCCGCCTTTCAGTTTATATGCCATTCCCCAAGATTTGCGACAACTTTTTTTTTCGCTAAAAAAACAGGTAAGGGGTTAACCCATGCTTTTTTTGCAAAATTTTGTCAAAAAAAAATTGAAAAAATATGCTGGCGGTAATCTCTAGATGTCAATTTAAGCGAAATAAGTCAAATACCAGGTTTGCTACCTTAAACAGGCCATAAATTGAAAACCAAAAATTTTACATTTGAAACCAAAGCTGGTGCTGTGGCTAAACCCGCTTACCAATTATGCTATAACTTGAGGTAGGGGATTGTTTTGGACCCGCCTTTCAGTTTATATGCCATTCCCCAAGATTTGCGACAACTTTTTTTTTCGCTAAAAAAACAGGTAAGGGGTTAACCCATGCTTTTTTTGCAAAATTTTTGTCAAAAAAAAAATTGAAAAAATATGCTGGCGGTAATCTCTAGATGTCAATTTAAGCGAAATAAGTCAAAATACCAGGTTTGCTACCTTAAACAGGCCATAAATTGAAAACCAAAAATTTTACATTTGAAACCAAAGCTGGTGCTGTGGCTAAACCCGCTTACAATTATGCTATAACTTGAGGTAGGGGATTGTTTTGGACCCGCCTTTCAGTTTATATGCCATTCCCCAAGATTTGCGACAACTTTTTTTTTCGCTAAAAAAACAGGTAAGGGGTTAACCATGCTTTTTTTGCAAAATTTTTGTCAAAAAAAAAATTGAAAAAATATGCTGGCGGTAATCTCTAGATGTCAATTTAAGCGAAATAAGTCAAAATACCAGGTTTGCTACCTTAAACAGGCCATAAATTGAAAACCAAAATTTTACATTTGAAACCAAAGCTGGTGCTGTGGCTAAACCCGCTTACCAATTATGCTATAACTTGAGGTAGGGGATTGTTTTGGACCCGCCTTTCAGTTTATATGCCATTCCCCAAGATTTGCGACAACTTTTTTTTTCGCTAAAAAAACAGGTAAGGGGTTAACCCATGCTTTTTTTGCAAAATTTTTGTCAAAAAAAAAATTGAAAAAATATGCTGGCGGTAATCTCTAGATGTCAATTTAAGCGAAATAAGTCAAAATACCAGTTTGCTACCTTAAACAGGCCATAAATTGAAAACCAAAAATTTTACATTTGAAACCAAAGCTGGTGCTGTGGCTAAACCCGCTTACCAATTATGCTATAACTTGAGGTAGGGGATTGTTTTGGACCCGCCTTTCAGTTTATATGCCATTCCCCAAGATTTGCGACAACTTTTTTTTTCGCTAAAAAAAACAGGTAAGGGGTTAACCCATGCTTTTTTGCAAAATTTTTGTCAAAAAAAAAATTGAAAAAATATGCTGGCGGTAATCTCTAGATGTCAATTTAAGCGAAATAAGTCAAAATACCAGGTTTGCTACCTTAAACAGGCCATAAATTGAAAACCAAAAATTTTACATTTGAAACCAAAGCTGGTGCTGTGGCTAAACCCGCTTACCAATTATGCTATAACTTGAGGTAGGGGATTGTTTTGGACCCGCCTTTCAGTTTATATGCCATTCCCCAAGATTTGCGACAACTTTTTTTTTCGCTAAAAAAACAGGTAAGGGGTTAAACCCATGCTTTTTTTGCAAAATTTTTGTCAAAAAAAAAATTGAAAAAATATGCTGGCGGTAATCTCTAGATGTCAATTTACGCGAAATAAGTCAAAATACCAGGTTTGCTACCTTAAACAGGCCATAAATTGAAAACCAAAAATTTTACATTTGAAACCAAAGCTGGTGCTGTGGCTAAACCCGCTTACCAATTATGCTATAACTTGAGGTAGGGGATTGTTTTGGACCCACCTTTCAGTTTATATGCCATTCCCCAAGATTTGCAACAACTTTTTTTTTCGCTAAAAAAACAGGTAAGGGGTTAACCCATGCTTTTTTTGCAAAATTTTGTCAAAAAAAAATTGAAAAAATATGCAGGCGGTAATCTCTAGATGTCAATTTAAGCGAAATAAGTCAAAATATCAGGTTTGCTACCTTAAACAGACCATAAATTGAAAACCAAAAATTTACATTTGAAACCAAAGCTGGTGCTGTGGCTAAACCCGCTTACCAATTATGCTATAACTTGAGGTAGGGGATTGTTTTGGACCCGCCTTTCAGTTTATATGCCATTCCCCAAGATTTGCGACAACTTTTTTTTTCGCTAAAAAAACAGGTAAGGGGTTAACCCATGCTTTTTTTGCAAAATTTTTGTCAAAAAAAAATTGAAAAAATATGCAGGCGGTAATCTCTAGATGTCAATTTAAGCGAAATAAGTCAAAATATCAGGTTTGCTACCTTAAACAGGCCATAAATTGAAAACCAAAAATTTTACATTTGAAACCAAAGCTGGTGCTGTGGCTAAACCCGCTTACCAATTATGCTATAACTTGAGGTAGGGGATTGTTTTGGACCCGCCTTTCAGTTTATATGCCATTCCCCAAGATTTGCGACAACTTTTTTTTTCGCTAAAAAAACAGGTAAGGGGTTAACCCATGCTTTTTTTGCAAAATTTTTGTCAAAAAAAAAATTGAAAAAATATGCAGGCGGTAATCTCTAGATGTCAATTTAAGCGAAATAAGTCAAAATATCAGGTTTGCTACCTTAAACAGGCCATAAATTGAAAACCAAAAATTTTACATTTGAAACCAAAGCTGGTGCTGTGGCTAAACCCGCTTACCAATTATGCTATAACTTGAGGTAGGGGATTGTTTTGGACCCGCCTTTCAGTTTATATGCCATTCCCCAAGATTTGCGACAACTTTTTTTTTCGCTAAAAAAACAGGTAAGGGGTTAACCCATGCTTTTTTTGCAAAATTTTTGTCAAAAAAAAAATTGAAAAAATATGCAAGCGGTAATCTCTAGATGTCAATTTAAGTGAAATAAGTCAAAATACCAGGTTTGCTACCTTAAACAGGCCATAAATTGAAAACCAAAAATTTTACATTTGAAACCAAAGCTGGTGCTGTGGCTAAACCCGCTTACCAATTATGCTATAACTTGAGGTAGGGGATTGTTTTGGACCCACCTTTCAGTTTATATGCCATTCCCCAAGATTTGCGACAACTTTTTTTTTCGCTAAAAAAACAGGTAAGGGGTTAACCCATGCTTTTTTTGCAAAATTTTTGTCAAAAAAAAAATTGAAAAAATATGCAGGCGGTAATCTCTAGATGTCAATTTAAGCGAAATAAGTCAAAATATCAGGTTTGCTACCTTAAACAGGCCATAAATTGAAAACCAAAAATTTTACATTTGAAACCAAAGCTGGTGCTTTGGCTAAACCCGCTTACCAATTATGCTATAACTTGAGGTAGGGGATTGTTTTGGACCCGCCTTTCAGTTTATATGCCATTCCCCAAGATTTGCGACAACTTTTTTTTTCGCTAAAAAAACAGGTAAGGGGTTAACCCATGCTTTTTTTGCAAAATTTTTGTCAAAAAAAAAATTGAAAAAATATGCAGGCGGTAATCTCTAGATGTCAATTTAAGCGAAATAAGTCAAAATATCAGGTTTGCTACCTTAAACAGGCCATAAATTGAAAACCAAAAATTTTACATTTGAAACCAAAGCTGGTGCTGTGGCTAAACCCGCTTACCAATTATGCTATAACTTGAGGTAGGGGATTGTTTTGGACCCGCCTTTCAGTTTATATGCCATTCCCCAAGATTTGCGACAACTTTTTTTTTCGCTAAAAAAACAGGTAAGGGGTTAACCCATGCTTTTTTTGCAAAATTTTTGTCAAAAAAAAAATTGAAAAAATATGCAGGCGGTAATCTCTAGATGTCAATTTAAGCGAAATAAGTCAAAATATCAGGTTTGCTAACTTAAACAGGCCATAAATTGAAAACCAAAAATTTTACATTTGAAACCAAAGCTGGTGCTGTGGCTAAACCCGCTTACCAATTATGCTATAACTTGAGGTAGGGGATTGTTTTGGACCCGCCTTTCAGTTTATATGCCATTCCCCAAGATTTGCGACAACTTTTTTTTTCGCTAAAAAAACAGGTAAGGGGTTAACCCATGCTTTTTTTGCAAAATTTTTGTCAAAAAAAAAATTGAAAAAATATGCAGGCGGTAATCTCTAGATGTCAATTTAAGCGAAATAAGTCAAAATATCAGGTTTGCTACCTTAAACAGGCCATAAATTGAAAACCAAAAATTTTACATTTGAAACCAAAGCTGGTGCTGTGGCTAAACCCGCTTACCAATTATGCTATAACTTGAGGTAGGGGATTGTTTTGGACCCGCCTTTCAGTTTATATGCCATTCCCCAAGATTTGTGACAACTTTTTTTTTCACTAAAAAAACAGGTAAGGGGTTAACCCATGCTTTTTTTGCAAAATTTTTGTCAAAAAAAAAATTGAAAAAATATGCAGGCGGTAATCTCTAGATGTCAATTTAAGCGAAATAAGTCAAAATATCAGGTTTGCTACCTTAAACAGGCCATAAATTGAAAACCAAAAATTTTACATTTGAAACCAAAGCTGGTGCTGTGGCTAAACCCGCTTACCAATTATGCTATAACTTGAGGTAGGGGATTGTTTTGGACCCACCTTTCAGTTTATATGCCATTCCCCAAGATTTGCGACAACTTTTTTTTTCGCTAAAAAAACAGGTAAGGGGTTAACCCATGCTTTTTTTGCAAAATTTTTGTCAAAAAAAAAATTGAAAAAATATGCAGGCGGTAATCTCTAGATGTCAATTTAAGCGAAATAAGTCAAAATATCAGGTTTGCTACCTTAAACAGGCCATAAATTGAAAACCAAAAATTTTACATTTGAAACCAAAGCTGGTGCTGTGGCTAAACCCGCTTACCAATTATGCTATAACTTGAGGTAGGGGATTGTTTTGGACCCGCCTTTCAGTTTATATGCCATTCCCCAAGATTTGCGACAACTTTTTTTTTCGCTAAAAAAACAGGTAAGGGGTTAACCCATGCTTTTTTTGCAAAATTTTTGTCAAAAAAAAAATTGAAAAAATATGCAGGCGGTAATCTCTAGATGTCAATTTAAGCGAAATAAGTCAAAATATCAGGTTTGCTACCTTAAACAGGCCATAAATTGAAAACCAAAAATTTTACATTTGAAACCAAAGCTGGTGCTGTGGCTAAACCCGCTTACCAATTATGCTATAACTTGAGGTAGGGGATTGTTTTGGACCCACCTTTCAGTTTATATGCCATTCCCCAAGATTTGCGACAACTTTTTTTTTCGCTAAAAAAACAGGTAAGGGGTTAACCCATGCTTTTTTTGCAAAATTTTTGTCAAAAAAAAAATTGAAAAAATATGCAGGCGGTAATCTCTAGATGTCAATTTAAGCGAAATAAGTCAAAATATCAGGTTTGCTACCTTAAACAGGCCATAAATTGAAAACCAAAAATTTTACATTTGAAACCAAAGCTGGTGCTGTGGCTAAACCCGCTTACCAATTATGCTATAACTTGAGGTAGGGGATTGTTTTGGACCCGCCTTTCAGTTTATATGCCATTCCCCAAGATTTGCGTCAACTTTTTTTTTCGCTAAAAAAACAGGTAAGGGGTTAACCCATGCTTTTTTTGCAAAATTTTGTCAAAAAAAAAATTGAAAAAATATGCAGGCGGTAATCTCTAGATGTCAATTTAAGCGAAATAAGTCAAAATATCAGGTTTGCTACCTTAAACAGGCCATAAATTGAAAACCAAAAATTTTACATTTGAAACCAAAGCTGGTGCTGTGGCTAAACCCGCTTACCAATTATGCTATAACTTGAGGTAGGGGATTGTTTTGGACCCGCCTTTCAGTTTATATGCCATTCCCCAAGATTTGCGACAACTTTTTTTTTCGCTAAAAAAACAGGTAAGGGGTTAACCCATGCTTTTTTTGCAAAATTTTTGTCAAAAAAAAAATTGAAAAAATATGCAGGCGGTAATCTCTAGATGTCAATTTAAGCGAAACAAGTCAAAATATCAGGTTTGCTACCTTAAACAGGCCATAAATTGAAAACCAAAAATTTTACATTTGAAACCAAAGCTGGTGCTGTGGCTAAACCCGCTTACCAATTATGCTATAACTTGAGGTAGGGGATTGTTTTGGACCCGCCTTTCAGTTTATATGCCATTCCCCAAGATTTGCGACAACTTTTTTTTTCGCTAAAAAAACAGGTAAGGGGTTAACCCATGCTTTTTTTGCAAAATTTTTGTCAAAAAAAAAATTGAAAAAATATGCAGGCGGTAATCTCTAGATGTCAATTTAAGCGAAATAAGTCAAAATATCAGGTTTGCTACCTTAAACAGGCCATAAATTGAAAACCAAAAATTTTACATTTGAAACCAAAGCTGGTGCTGTGGCTAAACCCGCTTACCAATTATGCTATAACTTGAGGTAGGGGATTGTTTTGGACCCACCTTTCAGTTTATATGCCATTCCCCAAGATTTGCGACAACTTTTTTTTTCGCTAAAAAAACAGGTAAGGGGTTAACCCATGCTTTTTTTGCAAAATTTTTGTCAAAAAAAAAATTGAAAAAATATGCAGGCGGTAATCTCTAGATGTCAATTTAAGCGAAATAAGTCAAAATATCAGGTTTGCTACCTTAAACAGGCCATAAATTGAAAACCAAAAATTTTACATTTGAAACCAAAGCTGGTGCTGTGGCTAAACCCGCTTACCAATTATGCTATAACTTGAGGTAGGGGATTGTTTTGGACCCGCCTTTCAGTTTATATGCCATTCCCCAAGATTTGCGACAACTTTTTTTTTCGCTAAAAAAACAGGTAAGGGGTTAGCCCATGCTTTTTTTGCAAAATTTTTGTCAAAAAAAAAATTGAAAAAATATGCAGGCGGTAATCTCTAGATGTCAATTTAAGCGAAATAAGTCAAAATATCAGGTTTGCTACCTTAAACAGGCCATAAATTGAAAACCAAAAATTTTACATTTGAAACCAAAGCTGGTGCTGTGGCTAAACCCGCTTACCAATTATGCTATAACTTGAGGTAGGGGATTGTTTTGGACCCGCCTTTCAGTTTATATGCCATTCCCCAAGATTTGCGACAACTTTTTTTTTCGCTAAAAAAACAGGTAAGGGGTTAACCCATGCTTTTTTTGCAAAATTTTTGTCAAAAAAAAAATTGAAAAAATATGCAGGCGGTAATCTCTAGATGTCAATTTAAGCGAAATAAGTCAAAATATCAGGTTTGCTACCTTAAACAGGCCATAAATTGAAAACCAAAAATTTTACATTTGAAACCAAAGCTGGTGCTGTGGCTAAACCCGCTTACCAATTATGCTATAACTTGAGGTAGGGGATTGTTTTGGACCCACCTTTCAGTTTATATGCCATTCCCCAAGATTTGCGACAACTTTTTTTTTCGCTAAAAAAACAGGTAAGGGGTTAACCCATGCTTTTTTTGCAAAATTTTTGTCAAAAAAAAAATTGAAAAAATATGCAGGCGGTAATCTCTAGATGTCAATTTAAGCGAAATAAGTCAAAATATCAGGTTTGCTACCTTAAACAGGCCATAAATTGAAAACCAAAAATTTTACATTTGAAACCAAAGCTGGTGCTGTGGCTAAACCCGCTTACCAATTATGCTATAACTTGAGGTAGGGGATTGTTTTGGACCCGCCTTTCAGTTTATATGCCATTCCCCAAGATTTGCGACAACTTTTTTTTTCGCTAAAAAAACAGGTAAGGGGTTAACCCATGCTTTTTTTGCAAAATTTTTGTCAAAAAAAAAATTGAAAAAATATGCAGGCGGTAATCTCTAGATGTCAATTTAAGCGAAATAAGTCAAAATATCAGGTTTGCTACCTTAAACAGGCCATAAATTGAAAACCAAAAATTTTACATTTGAAACCAAAGCTGGTGCTGTGGCTAAACCCGCTTACCAATTATGCTATAACTTGAGGTAGGGGATTGTTTTGGACCCGCCTTTCAGTTTATATGCCATTCCCCAAGATTTGCGACAACTTTTTTTTTCGCTAAAAAAACAGGTAAGGGGTTAACCCATGCTTTTTTTGCAAAATTTTTGTCAAAAAAAAAATTGAAAAAATATGCAGGCGGTAATCTCTAGATGTCAATTTAAGCGAAATAAGTCAAAATATCAGGTTTGCTACCTTAAACAGGCCATAAATTGAAAACCAAAAATTTTACATTTGAAACCAAAGCTGGTGCTGTGGCTAAACCCGCTTACCAATTATGCTATAACTTGAGGTAGGGGATTGTTTTGGACCCGCCTTTCAGTTTATATGCCATTCCCCAAGATTTGCGACAACTTTTTTTTTCGCTAAAAAAACAGGTAAGGGGTTAACCCATGCTTTTTTTGCAAAATTTTTGTCAAAAAAAAAATTGAAAAAATATGCAGGCGGTAATCTCTAGATGTCAATTTAAGCGAAATAAGTCAAAATATCAGGTTTGCTACCTTAAACAGGCCATAAATTGAAAACCAAAAATTTTACATTTGAAACCAAAGCTGGTGCTGTGGCTAAACCCGCTTACCAATTATGCTATAACTTGAGGTAGGGGATTGTTTTGGACCCACCTTTCAGTTTATATGCCATTCCCCAAGATTTGCGACAACTTTTTTTTTCGCTAAAAAAACAGGTAAGGGGTTAACCCATGCTTTTTTTGCAAAATTTTTGTCAAAAAAAAAATTGAAAAAATATGCAGGCGGTAATCTCTAGATGTCAATTTAAGCGAAATAAGTCAAAATATCAGGTTTGCTACCTTAAACAGGCCATAAATTGAAAACCAAAAATTTTACATTTGAAACCAAAGCTGGTGCTGTGGCTAAACCCGCTTACCAATTATGCTATAACTTGAGGTAGGGGATTGTTTTGGACCCGCCTTTCAGTTTATATGCCATTCCCCAAGATTTGCGACAACTTTTTTTTTCGCTAAAAAAACAGGTAAGGGGTTAACCCATGCTTTTTTTGCAAAATTTTTGTCAAAAAAAAAATTGAAAAAATATGCAGGCGGTAATCTCTAGATGTCAATTTAAGCGAAATAAGTCAAAATATCAGGTTTGCTACCTTAAACAGGCCATAAATTGAAAACCAAAAATTTTACATTTGAAACCAAAGCTGGTGCTGTGGCTAAACCCGCTTACCAATTATGCTATAACTTGAGGTAGGGGATTGTTTTGGACCCGCCTTTCAGTTTATATGCCATTCCCCAAGATTTGCGACAACTTTTTTTTTCGCTAAAAAAACAGGTAAGGGGTTAACCCATGCTTTTTTTGCAAAATTTTTGTCAAAAAAAAAATTGAAAAAATATGCAGGCGGTAATCTCTAGATGTCAATTTAAGCGAAATAAGTCAAAATATCAGGTTTGCTACCTTAAACAGGCCATAAATTGAAAACCAAAAATTTTACATTTGAAACCAAAGCTGGTGCTGTGGCTAAACCCGCTTACCAATTATGCTATAACTTGAGGTAGGGGATTGTTTTGGACCCGCCTTTCAGTTTATATGCCATTCCCCAAGATTTGCGACAACTTTTTTTTTCGCTAAAAAAACAGGTAAGGGGTTAACCCATGCTTTTTTTGCAAAATTTTTGTCAAAAAAAAAATTGAAAAAATATGCAGGCGGTAATCTCTAGATGTCAATTTAAGCGAAATAAGTCAAAATATCAGGTTTGCTACCTTAAACAGGCCATAAATTGAAAACCAAAAATTTTACATTTGAAACCAAAGCTGGTGCTGTGGCTAAACCCGCTTACCAATTATGCTATAACTTGAGGTAGGGGATTGTTTTGGACCCGCCTTTCAGTTTATATGCCATTCCCCAAGATTTGCGACAACTTTTTTTTTCGCTAAAAAAACAGGTAAGGGGTTAACCCATGCTTTTTTTGCAAAATTTTTGTCAAAAAAAAAATTGAAAAAATATGCAGGCGGTAATCTCTAGATGTCAATTTAAGCGAAATAAGTCAAAATATCAGGTTTGCTACCTTAAACAGGCCATAAATTGAAAACCAAAAATTTTACATTTGAAACCAAAGCTGGTGCTGTGGCTAAACCCGCTTACCAATTATGCTATAACTTGAGGTAGGGGATTGTTTTGGACCCACCTTTCAGTCAGTGGCGTTTCCTGAATATTTCTTTAAGGTGTTCGTTTTTGTTGAATGTAGTTATGTAGTTATAATATGTGTGTATTTATTGTATGTATATTGTATATAGTTATAATGTTTCGTGCCTTCGTCATGGCATCTAAATGCGAGTTTACACAATGAACAAACAATATTTATTAACATCTTTAACAAATTTCTGTTGCGTCTGATCAGTTCATTGTAATTTTGTCTTGATATATGACTTTGCTCATCTAAAATTAAATCTAATCTTATAGTCCACAACGTTTTAAATGCCTACATTTTCGTAATCTAAGTTCTACTTTTTCCATGCTTTTGTATCCCAATGCTTAAATGAAATTCGAAAACCCGTCAAAATTCCAAACAGACTTTTCTGACTGTTTTGTAAAACAATACATAAGGCCAGTAAAACAGTTTATTCAAAAGTAAGCTGCCTGTCAACCACTCAGGTGACTTATAACTGGAAATTATTAAACGCCGAGTGAATGTTTGTCGCTTTGAAGTGCATTTGGTTTCCATATTTGGTAATTCCGGTACAGGCTTTCGCTTTCCACTTCGTAATATACATTTCTTTTCATCTATAGTTCGCCCAGCAAAAGATATTGCCTTCAAATCGTTAATGATGCAAAACGTCTCTTCCATGTCTTTGTATTAAAATAATTTTTAAATCCTCTTACAAATTTAAGAAAATTACCACCATGCAATTTAAATTATTGATATTTGGCTAAACAACACAATTTATTACTGTTCTGAGGTAGTAGTTTCGCATTGTTGAAAAATTATATTACGTTGATCGTTTTCAAAATAAAATAAAAAGTCGTAAAAAAAAAAATAGAACCGACTTCAGAAAAAAAAACACAAGAAAGTGAAAAACAACTCAATTGTGGCCTAGAGACAAAAATTT